>LSSN01002287.1:0-42796 GCA_001970855.1 Smittium culicis | reverse complement strand
GTCGGTTGAAAAATTATTTTTTTAATATTTTTTTAACTTTTTAAATATTTTTTTATTAGTTTTTGTATACTTTTAAATTATGTTTAATAAACTCTGAGAAAAAAAAGATTCATGATTCGTTCATGAATTTTAAGCATTTTTATTATTTGCTAATATTTTGCATCATACCAATAATTATTAATGTCTCAGAATTAACCGATTCTCATTGAACGCAGTTGGCTATATTTGGCGATCCAAAAATAGTCTACCGCGCGGGAAAGGGTTAAATAACAGATTAAATTCAACAAAAATAATAAAATTCCGAGTTACGTGTAATCATTGGTATATGATTGATTAGATACAAACAATAAATTCGCTTATAAATCTCTAGCGAATCGTAAACTAGGTTTTTTTAAAGAATGATGAACGATTAAGGGATAAATGGACATGACTTATTTTATAGTATACAATGGTAAATAAAATGAGATAACAAGACATTAACGCCTGTTTATAAAAATCGAGTGTTACAGCGAAAGAATTAAAATCAAGCGCAGGTTGAATATTGAAAGTTTTTTATTTAGATTTAATTTTGATTTAATTGATAAACTTGGTCACGGAGTTCGAAAGCTCTTTGGGAGCAAGTCTTAACCCTTTCCCGCGCGATAGACTATTTTTGGATGACCAAATATAGCCAACCGCGTTCAATGAAAATCAATTAATTCCGAGGCCTAAAGATATATTGGTATAATTCAAAATAAAAGCAAATAATAAAGAAGTCTTATAAATGACTATCGAATCAATAAATTGGATTTTTTAAAGAGTTTTTGGACGGGAAAGGGTTAGCAAACTGAGGCAGCTTCGAGCTGGCTCAACCGATCAAACTTTTGAGCTGGAAACAGTCAAATTTTTTGAAAGGCATCCGCATGACCAGAATACTTATACTTACAAAGTATATGCGACTCAAAAGTCCCCATTTAACCGATGCCCAGTGTGTATGGAGCTGCTAGAGAGACGGAGGGGGGGAGGGTCGGCTGAAAATTTATTTTTATAATATTTTTTTCAATAATTTTTTGTACTCTATAAAATTGTGCCTAATTATCTATGACATAATAAAAAACATGACCAGATTTCTTTTTATCCCTTAACCATTAGGATAGAATATAAGAATTATGTAACGCGAAAATAAATGTGGGATACTTTTAAACTTTGGAGGCACGTTCATTCAAGACAAAACAAAATACAAAAAGAAAGAAAAAGGACTATATAGTTTTCATAATGATATTGAGTTTTAATTTGTACTTTTTTCAATAGAAAAATGATATAATATAAATTAAAAAAAAAAGTGGTAGTGATAACTTATTGAAAAGGGAGAGGAGTATAAAAAAGGAAAAAATAAATGATATAAAAATCATCAGAGTATGCACTAAAAGGCAGAACTAAAGCGAAGTTAAAGAAAATAGCAAAGGAAATAATAATGATGTAAAACGCGGAAATATAAAGAAAGTAGCTCAGGAGTGTTAGGAAAGTTAGGAGAGAGGGATGGTAATGTGATGTGAGGAATGTAGGAAAGTTCGGCTATAAAACGTAGTTAAAAATGAATTTAGTGATAAATTTTACAAAAAATAAACGAATGAAACAAGATGATATATAAATACAATAAGCTAAATGAACGTAAACAAACCGTAAAGTTATTTCATATTCTAGTAAGCAAAAAAAAAACTCCCCCACATAAAAAGTGTTATGTAGATTTGATATTTTGACTTAGCCAGTTTAGCCCTTCGAATAGGCCTTCGCCGGTAGTAGCACAGCTTGGGTGGACATACCACTGTCTGTCTCGCATTAAATGAAGACCTAAGCTTTGCGTTACTTCTGATGGCGTCATTGCGTTAGGAAGATCTTGCTTGTTAGCAAATACTAGTAGCAAAACATCTTTCATTTCTCGATCGTTTATAATACGATGCAGTTCATTTTTAGCTTCTTCAATACGATCTCTATCACTACTATCAATTACAAAAATAAGTGCATTCGTTCCGTTGTAATAATGACGCCATAACGGACGAATATTATCCTGCCCGCCTACATCCTATATTACGAGATAGGTATATAAAAATATGTAAATCTTTTAGTATAACGCTAATAAAATTAAAGCCAAATAAAGTGTATATATTTACCCAAACATTGAATTTGACATTTTTGTAAGTTACAGTTTCGACATTAAATCCAACAGTTGGTATAGTTACTACGGCTTGATTGAGTTTAAGTTTGTATAAAATAGCTATTTTATTTATAACGGGAAAAGAGGAAAAGATAAATTGTTATGTGAAAATTAATTCAAACTTTCTGATTAGTTAATAAAGAAATCTATAGGAAATAAAAATTTATAAAAGAATATTAAATTTCTTTCTTACTAGTTTTTCCAGACGCATCAAGGCCAAGCATCAAAATTCGCATTTCTTTATTGTCAAAAAGTTTACCAACAAGCTTAGACAATAAGCCGCCCATGATTATATTTATTGAAGGATCGTATAAAATGAAAAAAAAGTGAAGAGATGAGGTATTGAGGATTCGGTATCGAAAACAGAAAAAGTTGGAGATAATATGGAAAACGAGCAAAAGAGAGTGACAAAATTAGCTAGCTGTGACAAATATAAAGGTTTGAAAAGAGGTAAATCTTATAATATAATATAATAGTATAAATGATAGTGGAAGAGAGGGTTAGTGATGATCTTATGGCTTCTATAGCAAAAATCAAAGCTTAAAACAACGTAGAAAGCTTATACCTTAGGCTATATTGATATAGTGTCTTGAGTTTAGCTGCTGCTTTACAAGAAGAGTTTCACTTGGTTAGAGAATTATGTTTTCTAAGTTAAGGCAATTGTTTTCTTTTTATGACCAAAAATGTAAAAAAAAAAAAACGCCAAAAACTACATATAATTATCAGCTCCTGCCATTTGCTGTTTTTTGTACTGGCAAACTTATTAATGCATCAGCTACCAATAACGATTATTTACAATTACAATTTGCTTGGTGTATGGTAAATTTATTGGCTTAAGTCTTCGAGAAATGTAAACACAAACAACTAATATCCAATTATCGGGGTATGTTTTATGAGCGCATCATTACTGGCCAGGTAAAAATTGAGACGCCAGCTATTGGCCCGGATCTCCATTTCTTCATAAGCTAAAATGTAAATAAGAAATTACTAATTAGAACCTCGGAAATACACAGATAATTAATAAAAGCTTACACTCAAAATAATTGGCTACACTTCTCAACCCCACTTTTACCATATAGCATGAATTTTTTATAAATTAACTATACATGATCAAAAATTACGTATACATCGAAATATATTACACTAATAGATTTAGTTTGTTAGTATCGAGGATAAAAAGTGTATTTGCACGAATATCAGCTTCTTATACTTTTTTAAATTCGATATCTTGAAATGGAAAAATATCAGTAATTGATTATTCGCTTACAAATTATCCTAAATGCACTCAATCGCTAAGTGTTTTCAAACTTCTGAATATTTTCAGATATGAACATATCGATAATTTCAAAAAACAGTATCCTTAATCCATTTTTTATTTCAAGTTTTAATATTAATATATTGTTTATTAACACGTTCTTTTAAACAAATATTGCTAAATCTACATCCTAGACATTAAAGAATCGCGATGTAGTATACATTCGATGTTTTTTTCGCTTATATAGTGTCTTAGTCGCTGTTTTTTATGAATTTTTTTTTTTAGATAAAGGACAGTGGCTTTCTCTTTTTTCTCTTATGGGGGTGATATCCCAAAAGCTTATAGTACAAATTTTACGTGATAAAATTTATCTATTTACTTTTATAAAAAAAAAAGAAATAATTGGATCTGATCTCAAGATTAATCGAAAAAGATATTTTATTACAAATTAATGTATCTAGCTATAAAAATTTCTAGAATCACTAAAGTTATTGCGTGGTTATTAAATGCCAGTAACTATTAAAAACAATAAGTAAAATAATAATAAATAAATAAAAAATAAAAAAATGCCAGTAACTCAAATACTAAAAAAAAATTTTTATGCGTGGCTATTTCGAGGATCATAACATCATCTAACAAAAATTTCCTAATCATCTAATTTATTTTATCAAGTTTTGCTTATAATCGATTTTAGGGAATACAATATAATAAACTATGAAACTCAAAATATATTTTTATCTAATATTAATTATATTATTATCGAACTAGTAAAAAGATTTTATGATCTAATAATAATATCCTTAGAAAGTAAAGAAATTTACATTTAATAGTCATAACAATAACTAAAATACGAAGTACTTGAAAATGATATTTATTAAATGCAACCGTAAGATCGTATATTCATATTCCAGTCAAATAATAAATAGAGACTCATAAGGCTAAATTTTTCTATTATATCAAATAAAAAGTAAAATATAATACGCCAACTAGTGTTTACGTTTTTATACTATTTTTGAATATTACGCTTTCTAATTTCTCTTACCTTTGTATAATAAAGGGAAAAAATTATGTATAAAAATAATAATAGTGGATATATTTGAAATAGACACATAAAAAAATGTTACCCACTTTAAAAATGAATGGATTGTAATTTTTTAAAAGGTAAATAAACCTAAACCTGAATATAGATCTAATGCCGTGCTTAAACATTGAATCAAGACTTAAATCTAGTACACCTCCTGTTTTATTATAATGAGAAATTGACTACTTGTACTTTCACATATAATAAAAAAAAATTCAATATATATATAATCTATCGAAAGCCACAGGTTAATCTTATAGATAATAAATTTATTAGATAGATTATGACATATTCCAGCGTTATATCTTATTCATATAGGATATTTCTTTTATAGCTATGAAAAACTCTAATAGCTATTATTTTCCTAGAAAACCAAAAGATTTAAAATGTAATTTTTTTTTTAAATTTAGCCACACTTTTTTCAAAACGATATTATTAAAAAATAATTAAGCTTATACTTACTAAAATCTGCAGAAAATCCTTCAATACATTACTCATTAACTCACCTTTAGATTGTTGCAAACTATATACGATATTAAATGATTTATTTGAAGAGTCGATTTAGATTATTAGTACAAATTCTAACATGTATCTAAAACATTAGATTTACTTGAAATAAATAGATCATTATAAATCTCGCAAATAGAGCATTTTTTACCAAGATTTTAATTTAAAAATAATTTCCATGATCATACACTTTATTTATTAGGTTATACAAAAAAAATCAATAAAATAAAATAGATTTTTATAAAAAAGAATACAATAGTTATTTACAGATAAAAATTTACAATTTTAATATGATAATAATTTTGTGAAAACTATTATTTAAATAAATAAAATTCCAGCATTTAAAGATAGTAGGTCGATCTACGATTTTCCCTTAATCTTCATAGAATATTGAATTATTAAAAAACCTCACACTGATAAGTGTATATTTTCACACAAAAAGACTGTATACAATATAAAAAAGATAGTCTGGTCTATGTGATTTAATAATAATTATTTTAAACCTGAAATCTATCAAGAATTTTATAATACGAATATTATTATCGCTCTCTAAGCAATAAAAATTTGACTAGAAAAATCCTGTGAAACTTTAATATGTAACGTCTTAATAAAAATAAACTTATAAATTATTTTATAAAATTTAATATACCAGAATAAAGTTATTGTTTTAAAAATTTTCGATTTGACATTTTAAAGAGCCAAATTGGCAAGACTGGTTTTATAATCAGCTATTGCTGACATTAAATGCTTGTTCTTTATATATCCAAATTTACTATCGAATAATTTCAAAAATTTTGAAATATAAATATATGTATATGCTTTTATTTGAGAAGTTTTGATATTTTTATATTATCTAGTGGAATTTATGTATGATTATACACTTTCACTAGAAAAAAGTTAAAACGTTCCGTTATTTAAGAACCATGAATACAAATTTTTAAAATAAATATTTTATCTTTATATTAATTTATATTTACAATTTTCAATACAAAGTATTAAATATTTTATCCTCTATATTGTTTAATATTACTTATTTTTTTTACTATTTTCGAAATAGCAATTAGCTTTGTGGTATCGGTAAAAAATAAAACGGTTATAAATAATTCAATTTTCCTAAATTTTTTTTTATAATTATAGTTTTTTGGTTTTTTAAAATGCTGTAAGCATTTTTTTAAATATTTAATCAAAGCACTAATATTTTAATCTTTATTGATTAAGAAAATTAGAAACTTTGTAAAACTCAAATATTATTTAATTTATATTATTCTAATATAAGATTATGTATTAGTAGCACTGATTAGTAGTGGCCATTTGAAGATTTTATTTAATATTACTATAAAAAACATTCAAATATTTTACAATTTACCTATATCATTTAGGATTCTGGAAGATGGTCTCGTATTTCTACTTTTAATACTATAGGACTATAGCGTTAAATTAATTTTAACTCTCTCTGGATTTATTAAGATTTCTATTTTTATATATCGAGGGTTCTAAATGAAGATGGCACTTTTTTACTGCTTATAGTTATTGGGGCGATTATTTATAAGTTATAATTACTATTGGCTAAATTGGAAAACTGATTTGATCTATAAGTATTATTTGGAAAAAAAAAAAAAGATTTTATTTACTGGGTAATTAATTAAATATTAAATGTCTAAATATAGGCTAAGTGTGATTAGTATTTTGGTAAAAGTTAAAATCAATCTTTTAGAAAAGAAATTTATTTTGTTTTATCTTTTATTATCGCAAAAAATTTTAAAATTAGTCTATCTTTATTTTTGAAAAGGATGCTTTGACGTAAAAAGAATTTAACAGGTGTGAAATATAAAGATGTGTTAAAACAAATAACAGCTATTAGATTTATTATAATATATTTTTATTGATGAAAAGACATTTTATATTCAGAAATAAAGTATTTATTAAATCAAACTTTTAACATTTTCTTATGAAAAAAAAGCTTTAATGTAAAATGGTCATATTTATTTAAAATATTGATGAGCATTAGTTATAAATTAAAATGCTATTTTTTATAAAAAAGAAAAGTATATAATCCCATTTGATTTGAATAAAATTTCAGTATTGGTAAGTTCGAATATTTATTAATTTGTTTTCAATTTAACAGAACTTCAACTGATATTTTTTTATGAAATGTACTGGATGAATTTAGTGTATTATTGTCTATTTAGTTTTTTTTAGCGAGTTTATTAAACATAAATTAAAATTATGCAAAAAACTATTAAAAAATATTTAAAAATTTATAGAAATATTAAAAAATTTATAAAAAGCTAAAAAAATATTAAAAATCAACCTTTCAACCGACCCCTCTCCGCCGCATTAGCAGCTCCATACTCACTGGTTATTGGTTCAAGTTTCTCTATTGAGTTACTATACTTTACTTTTTATATAGCTCAATTTCCCAATAAATTTTTTGGCAAATACAAGCATAAAATACAAAATTTTATTTTCAATAAAAACAATATTATCTGCGATTTAATCAGTATCGGCTCAAATCTATTAAGCCAGGAAATAGTGTTAGCTTCACTCACAATTTGGTATTTGTGGTTCTTTTAATGTAGGGAACATTTTTTAGTGTATCGAGTTAAATAATATAAAACTGTATTAATTGAAACAGCCCAATAATAAAAAAAGTTCAATTTATATAGCAATTAAATACACAAGAAATAAAAACGCCTTTTCGATTTAGCCAATGCTATTAAAAACTAATACGTTATTAGCTCAATAGAATTAATTGGCAGCATAGTGTTATCTCCACTAACGACCTCCCATGTGGCATAAAGTTAGAATTGTGCTACTATTGATAGCAGGTGTATTTATTACTTATACTATAAGTTGTTTTTAGCTTTTATATCTATACTATTTTATGGTGACTTTAATAACCCGCTAAAATAAAAGCTTTTAAGGAAAATTTTAGAATCGTTGATTAAAAGCTTATCAAAGTTTTTATTAAATCAATTTTTTATATAAAGTTTTTTATAAGATTACAAGAATGTAAATATTAAACTGTTTCCACATTCTTGTGGATTTAAAACTTCAGAGTGCTTGCTTTTATAGTATAACCTTAATAATGTAAATATTTCTCACCAGCTCACTAGCTAAATTATACATATTGAAGAACGTTTTGTAAGCGAAATGCTAAAATATATAAACTATTCGACAAAATTTCAAATGAACTTATCGAAAACAGGCTTAACCAATAACCTATTGACAAATATAAGTCAGTTGTGGGAAATTACAAAAGACATTGTGCTATTATTATTATACGCTTTAATTTTGAAATTTGCGAATTATAAGGTATTAAATATTAAGGATGAAAGGCAGGCTTTGTTGATAAAGTTGATAATCACAAACAAAATTTTAAACCAACAAAGGTTTTGCACATCCTCGGCTTTCGTATATGGGTATAATTTTATAAATTGGATTATTGCTGGTAAAAGCTTTCTTTAGGGCTTTGAGGAGTTCATTTTTTGCTTTATCTAGCCTCTTTTGGTTGGCCATTGCAAATACTCTTTTTTTATGGCCCAATGCGCTTATAAGTTTTTTTTTTTTTTGGCTAGGCTTTTTAGAATTGTAAATCCATTTAACCACTCATAATATGTTACAAAAACAGAAACAAAAATACTCTCTCTGCTTATTATTGAAGGGATGAGAAAAAAAGCGAGTATTTTTGATAAATATTCATAATTAGCACTTATTTTCGTTCAATATTCATAGTTCACTACTTTATGTTTTACAACTAAATTATATATCTTCCGTAGCTTACCCATAAATTATTAAATTATATACAGTCGGTTTTTCTTAATGATTACTTTTGATGCGTCGAAAAATTCTACCTCTACAGATAACAGCAAGAAGACAAATAATAGAACTCCAATTTCTTATGAAAGAGCTGCAAACATAGATTTCGTACACAAACTAATGCGTTCCCAAGATTCTATAGTTGACTTGGATGTTGTCATGCCAGAAAAAAATGTTGACATTTCAAATAATTTATCAAATTTCGATTTAATGAAAATAGATCGGGAAACCAAAATAGATAATATCAGCTCCAGGAACGAGGCTACGGGGCTGGAAAAAAAGAAAAAGCAAATTGATTATGACGACACATATAGGCTTTCCGTCGTTAAGACTAAAAAAAAAATAGCTAGGGCTTCCAGCAACCCTTTACCTAACTTAGACATTTCTGAGTTGTCCTCAAGTATATTTGATTATAAACACAGAAAGAGATTTTCTTACAACATTAGTCAAAACAGTATAGAACCTATCACATCGAGCTATTTATTTAGCAAAAAGACGAAATCGAAAAGAATTTCTAATGTACTTACAGTTTCACCTTTATTTAGCCCCAGTGAAGGATCTAATTTAGATGATTCGAAATCTCAAAAACTATCCCCTCTTGATTCTAAGCTTTCTAATAGCTCTTTTGGTAGCCCAAATAGCCCTACAAGCATGGTCATCGTACTTAAGGACAAATCCCCGACTACTCAAGAGACTTCAATAGAAAAGGCTATTCGCGAAATCTATGAATTAGCAGAAAAATCTGAAGCTGAGCTTATTCGGAAAAGAATGTTCTTTTTCCTTAACGTTCCTTATGAAATCGAAAAGTTAATGGCTCTAGGCGTCTCCATTTGCGCAAATGCATATTTGAACACCTTTATTGATTTACCTATACAAGCACTATCTGTACTCTATGATGAAATAAACACATTTTTCCTTAAATTGCTCAAGAAAAATAAAAGCCCAACCAGTTCTTTTAATAAAAACAACACTCCGAAAGCCGATTGGAACAGGGCTGTCAGACTGACCTCATTATATAAAATATTTGTGTTTATCACTACTTTTATCTTGGTCGGTAGTGTTGATTCTGCGCAAGCATACCACACTATTAGAGCGCAATCATCGCTTAAACTATATTTTATTTTCAACTCATTAGAACTTTTCGATAAATTACTTACAAGCTTTGGTCTTGACGCCCTAGACTCTATTCAATATAGTATTGCTAAAATTATCGAGTATAAAAAATCAGGAAAATCTTCTGCTATGGATGTAATGATTTCTATTATTCATGGAATTATAGGTTTAGTATACATGCTATTACATACTCTGGTTCTATATTTCCAAGTTTTGTCATTAAACGTGGCTATAAACTCGTACAGTCAACAACTTTTACTTCTTTTAATATCTAATCAATTTGTTGAACTCAAGGGAAACATCCTTAAAAAATTTGAAAAAGAAAACTTTTTCCAGCTTACTTGTGGGGATATAGTCGAAAGATTTCAAGAATTTGTCTTTTTAGGATTGATTATTACTCAAAACCTTTTCGAGCTTATTGACTCTAGATCCTTTGGTTTTAATTCAACATCTGTTAGCCATTATTTTGCTACAATGTTTTCACCTGAATTTTTGCAACTTGATTTTTTACTAAACAGGGTTTTGATTCCTGTTTTTATGGTTATCGGTACAGAGATAATAGTCGACTGGGTAAAACATGCCTTTATTGCTAAATTCAACTGGTTTAGACCTTATCTATATTCTAAATACGGCGATATCTTATGCAGAGACTTAGTTGGCGCTACTCCTGCCGATGATATTGCCAACATGAATAACAACACAGGCGTTGTGCTCTTATCTGTACCATCAAAATCAACGAATGGAAAAAAAATTGAAATGCCTGACTTAACTCCAAAAGTTGCTAGGAGAATGGGATTCTTGCCTTACCCGTTAGCAGTACTAACAATGGTAATTGTAAGCGATTCTATCATCTTGGTTACTGGAAATATTACATCTTTCTTTTCCCTTTTAAAGTGTTTGAAAGGACTTTTCTCTCTATTTATAATGCACCCGTTTTTTAAGCTCTATCAATTTTCTAGATGTGGTTTGATGTGCTACATCGATTCACCAAAAAAAGATTTTAAATCCGCTTTCATTTGCAATAACTTTTGCTACACAAACAAAATACAAAAACCTGATTTACACTACTTAATAAATACGCTTGATAAAGCGAAGCTTTCGGATCAGGAGCTTAAAACGTTTTATTCTAACAAATTGGCTATTTTAAATTCATACTCTGAAGCTTCAAGTTCATCTTTGAGCAATCATTATTTAAAGGTTTATGAAAATGAAATAGATATTAATAGCCTTCAAAGTACTTGCTACTATATACTCTTTGTATCAGCGATTTTAGTTCTGGTTGCAGTATTAAAATTCTTTGCCTTTGAAAAACTAAAGCAATACGCCTCTTCTAGATACTTAAGCTTTTGCAAAAACAAAGCCAAGCCTCAGCCAGATAATATTCAGAACTCTAAAAATGGACCTCAAAAAAGCCTCAAGCAAGACTGTTTGCAAAATTCAGAAGAATCACAAAAAACTTCAAAGAATCCCACTTCAAAGTCTACAAATCTTTTAGGGGTTGATAAAAAACTTCCCACCGACTCATCTAGCACAGAAATCCAAACTACTACAATCCAAAGGAAAGTTTCTATTACTGGGTTCCACGATTTAACCAAGGAATTGGATCTTCAAAGGCTAGAAGATGTAAAAAATTTAATATCTTCTGATGCTGATGAGGTTGCTTGGGATAAAATGAAACCTAAATGGAACCTTGATAACGTTTCGAGATATAGCCTTTTTAAATCCCGCATTCCATAGATTTTTTTTATTTTTAATCTTAACTCATAAGTAATTTCAATAATTTTTATCGATTTTTTATCATATTTATATAATTCAAATTTGAATTACTTTTCATATTTTTATTATTTCGGTATATTCTTTGAAACGGTATGTAATTTTAATATCTTTTACCCAGCAATATTTCGGCATCATATCTATCTTTGATATATTTTTATAGCTCTATGTTTTAATTATCAATATAAGCACCAATCTCACGAAATAAAATAATTGCCAAATATTTTAGCCAGGTATATTAGTTTTTAATTTTCATTATTTTTCAAAAGCGGAGATGTATTAAGTCTATACAAACTGCATCTGGTGGTTATCAATTAATTTAGAAAAATGGTACATTTTTGGGAAATTAAAAAAAGTTTAATTGCGAAAATTAATTATTCTAAATTCTAAATTATATATTGGGCTAAATAGCTATAAATTTAAGAAATATCCTTAATTTAAAATACTAAAAGGCTGATGGGTTAAATAGCCTTAAATCCCCCCATAAAACTTTAATTTTATTTGAAACTAAAAAATATACACTCAATAAATATGAAAGTTATTACAATCTTCAGCTAAGTATTGTAAATTTTCAAAAAAATAAAATATAGTGAATATTTCGCTAATTTTTGAGATATAATTCACACACTTGAATTATTCACATGTCTTATTTTCATAGATTAGACTACAGATTGTCTAATAAGTTTCTCACGCAAATAGTTTGTTTAATTTTTTTTTTTTAAATCCAGTATATAATTATTCCATGAACAATACCCTAAATTACGAAATTTTTCGTATTTTTTTTTCAAACTTGGGGTTTATTTGAATATCTTTATTGCTATATTAGATTATTACAATCACTATTGAAAAGTATATAGTAACTTGTAACATGTTTCTAAATTGTTAATAAGCAAGTTTATGATATTATTATTGAATTTTAAACTGAATGCTCTAATTTTAAGTCTCCTTTACTAAAATATGGGAGATCCTTTTGAGAAGCGGAACATTTTCTATTTAATTTTTCCATTGTTTGAAATCTTATTTAGACTTTAAATTCAATTAGAATATATTATCTAACGGATTAATTTTTTTTTTTTGCCAGTTATTTCAATTTTTTATAATTAACAAATAATATTCCAAGGAATAAAAATTCCCCTAGCCCTAAGGGTAACCCATAAAAGTCAAAAAAATTTTATAAAATTGATTTTATTAAGTTTTTAATCAAATTCTCATTTCTTTAATTCTTTCAAAATAATTTGCAAGTTGAGTCCTAAAAGATACAGCCTGAGTTTATGTTATTTACGCGAGAGTTAACTACATAAATCTAGAAAATAGAACATAAACTTACTAATTTTTGAATATTTTATTTGCATTTAAACGACATGCATTAAATTCAAGTAAAAATCCTCTTTGAACTAACTAACCGGCTTTAATTTTAATTATTATTTTCTTGACATGAATTTCAAATTCGGGTAATACTTTTTATCCATTGTTTTTTTCAAAGCTAGTCCAAACTTTTATAGCTCCTAAATTTGTGGCTAGACGGCTCAGTATATATTATGTAATATACTTATGATTAATTTTTACATTCGCCAGTGTATACCGGCCGATTAAAACTGCTATCTATTTAGATAAGCTGGATAAAAAAGTAAAGTGAACCTAATTAGTAGACTATATATATTTACTTAGTATGAAAAAAAAATAAAATAAAAATAAAAACTTTATTAATACACAGAGTTTAAATAAAGTATTTCTTAGTTTAGAGTAAAATTCAAGCTGAAATAATAATCTGTATGCAATTCGATTATGATTAGTCAGAAAAAAATTTTTTAGATTAGGAAATCGGTATTGGAAATATGCCCGTGGGCTTAACCGTACTAAGCACATGTTAAGTACAATAATCACTTTTGAACATCGAGATCCCAAAGCTATATAATGTTTAATGGTAGATAAACAGACAAATAATGCGTATCATTTTTAATTGTAATTACGACAGCTATTGATCTATCTTAGAAATAAGGAGCTTTTTTTGGTTTTTTAGTATTACTTTGTGTTACATTAAATATCTTAATCATCTATACTTTTGTAATTATAATAAATTTAAAATGCTTTTGATTCCAAGTATTAAAAATATTTATGTAAAAAGGCTATTAAGGCGTTTTAATATTTTTTATCATTTAACTATTTTAGAATATTTTAAAAATCTGGAAATATTACAAGATAAATCCAATCGCCTTTAGACCTAGGGTGCTAGATTGAATAAAATCCATGTAAAATTTATTAAATAAAAATGAATTAATTAATTAAATATATTTTACTGGAGTTTAATATTTTTGTGGGGAGTATATATCTATTAGCAATTAAAAAAGTTCTAAGTGGCTCTTAAAGACTCTGGAACCTAAAGTAAAAATACAAACGCTGAAAATAGAGGGGTTAGATTCGTCTTATAATTACACTTTAAAATTACACTTTTTTATTCTCGCTTTAATATATATAGGGTGCCGAATTAAGTCATTAATAAAGAGTAAAAACACTAATTCAATATAATAAACTTATGATAATTCAATTTTTATTAGGAAAATAAACATTTACTATTTTTATAAAAACTATTTTTTAGCTCTCTCTTCTTCTACAATAAACTTTGAATATATATTCTTTTTCCATTATACCACAAGCCCTTCAAATCAACGCTTAAAAATGGACTCATTCAGCCCGAATATGAAAGTTTATAACGTTGGTGCCAATACATTCGACAACGCCAAAGTGAAGTTTTTCAGCGAGCGCCAAAACATTTCCATCCCAGAGTTCGTGGCTATGATAGTTATACTGGTTTCAACAATAGTTGGTTGTGCTAGCTGCTTCTACAAAATGTATAAACAGACAATCAAAACCGAATAAATAAACATTTTATAACTAGCCCCCTGATTTTCCTAAGAAGAAATTAATACCTATTAGACTGAATTTTTTCAAATTAGAGCCAAATTAAGAGTACTTTTTTTTAATGTATTTTTTCCTATTCTGGGACTTTTTTTTTATTTGCGCTTTTTAATATATAGATCAAGTATAATAGCTATGAAATAAAATAAAGAACAACAGACTTTTAGTCTTAAAATCTTATCAGTTGACAACTTTGAGCTTTCGTAATTTATAACAGTTTTTATATTTCAACTATAAAGGGAATCCAATATTAAAGCTTAGCCTATATTTATGGCGATCTTTAATTTAAGATAAATATTTACTAAGAATTAGTTGGTAATAACCGAATATTATCCATAGAAGTAATCTGCTGCTATTTCTCTCCCATCAAAGATTCGTTTGTCAAGCTCAGATACTGCTCTATTTGAAGAATCAAAACTAGAAAATTCAATATAAATCAATACAGTGTTATTGTTAGAAGGCTCCGTCTGGTTAACTGAGAAATTTACAACGGTTCCAAATCTCGAACATTCGGATAGGATATCATCTTTCATATCCTTGTCAAATTTGCCAATCTCTGCCTAAAATATTTTAATAATTACATTAATTTAAGGCCAAAAATAAAAATAAAATAATATATTATCATACCACATTTTTTAACACAATTTTTTTTGATTTTTGGACTGAAGTATTGGAATACGTTGAATCTGAAACTCTCATTGTATTTTTGACAGCATTATTTGGAGACTGGAGGTTTTGACTGAGCTTTAGTCTTGCTAAGTATGCTTCCTCACCTGTGGTTGCGGTTTGTATCGATGCTGGAGGGGCATGATACATTTGGTTTTGAGACCTAGTGTCCAAGTTGCTAGATTTATTTTCACGATTATTATGACCATAGTCGTTAACGGTGGAATCTGAGCTGTAACTTTTATCGCTATCGTTTTTTCTTTTTTTGTGCTCTTAAGAAAAAAGAATCAGTTAAAGAGAGCAGAGTTAAAATTTAATCATAGCTTGTAGCAAAGAGGATAAAAAAGTAAATTATAGATATAAACTTTTAGATTGTAAATACTTTTTGAAAGCTTTTCAGAGTTGTTTTTATCCTTCATAGACCGAAAGTAGGCTTCTAGTTCAATTTTTTTACGTTCAGATACCCATGATTTATAAACCATATAATTATTTGGAAACTCTGGGTTATATATTTCGTTTTCATCAAACTCAATAGCTCCAGAACCGCCAGCTACACGCCGTGATTTTTTAGAGCTTTTGTTGAAATTCTTTTTTAACCCAGGAGTTTCAGGTAAGAATTCTTTCAGATCGATTTTTAAAGAAGTGATTACTACTGATTTGTTTGGGTCAGTATTATCACTATTTTGATCATAAGAACCTTGGACTTGATCGTGTTTTAATTTTCCAGGTGCTAAAAGGCTATTGTTAATATTTAAAATTGGATTATTTTCGATGGGGACTTGATCGAAATCTACAGTAGTCCAGGAAGTTGGGACATTGACGGTGCTAGCACCAGCTCGATTGATGATTTTTGAGTTTTTATTACTTAGGATGGTCTTATTTGGTAATATGGGTTTTGAAGGATCATGTTTAGTGAACCTGCTAGTAGCCTTGTTCGTATCGTTGGTATATTTTTCTTTATCTGCTTGAGTGGTAGATCTAAGATCTTGGCTTAAATCTTCAACGCCAAAAGCAGAAAGCACTTCATCTCTGGAAGAATTTACAATAGTTGTCGCATTTGGTAATCTTTCATCGGCTGCAGTATCTTTTTGTTTCGAAAATGAAAAGAGTATTTTTTTAGGCTTCGGGGCTTTTCTGATTACTGGCTTAAATAATTGGGGACCCCAATTTGTCTTTGGTGGCTCTGAAGATTTAATTTTTGTATCCTGATCTATAACGTTGCCTTCTTTCGGAGCATCTTGAGTTTCTTTAGCGTTTTTTTCTTCAGCTTTTATTGTCGGAATGATTTAACGTATTATAAAAAAGGTTATTTAAAAAAAATAAAGCTTTTGAAAAAATGTTATAAAGACGCAAAGATGGAAATACCATTGCCTGTTTTTTTAGGAGGTGGTAGATCATCAAATAGATCCATTTTGAGAATAATGTAATCGATATATTACTATTCAAAAATATTCTTAAAAAATGTTTTTTTGGTTGAGACACGTAGTTTTTTTTTGTTGTTTTTGAGATTTTAAAAAGGGCAAAATAAGAATTAAAAGCAAAAATAAAAATTTGATTTTAGCTTTGAAAAGAGACGTCTTTCTAAAATAGTAACATAAATTTTTGAAAACACCAAATTTTCTAAGTTTTATTAAATAGATAAATAGCAAATGAAAAATAATAGTGAAAATTATTGGCTAATAGACTCGGGCTGGCCAGTTAAATTCCAGGAGGTACAGCGTGGAAAGAACACGATTTTTTCTTAACTTAAAGGATGTCAAAGTCGTCATACTATGAAAAATAATAAAGCGCGTTAGTAGATGAACAAATAGGTAATAATGCATATGAAAATTTTATTATATACCGTGTTGTTATATTTGAGGATTTTCTGTTTGATCTTGGAGGTGTCAACCCAAGTAACAAAGTCTTCCATATTCCTAATTGTTCAAAAAATAAGTTTAAAGGATATAGGCATACATATAGTAGCAGAGACTAATAGGCATTAAACAATCGGGCAAAAATCTTACCTAGTAACTAAAAATGCTGGGTCAGTAACAGTTTCAGGTCCAACGCGAATGTCTAAAAACAATAGATAAGATAATATAATAAACTAAGCAATTGAATTAAATAGGAGTGATTTGTCTTTAAACTTACGCCCTTGTTTTACAAATTTGACTGCTTCAGGAACGTTTTCGACCATTTTGAGCCTACACAAAACCAACGGAAGTCTTCTACGACAAATTGCCGAAACTGTGACTTTGTCTAAAGAAGAAAATGTTTTGTCGCTTGTTATAATTCCCATTCTATACAATTTTTCTAGCAGTTGTTGTTCAGATTCTTTTCTAAAAGGATCATTTGGATTTAGAAGTTTGATTTTATTTGCAATACTTGTAATTTGTCCTACTATTTTATTATATCTATTGTTTGAGGTGTTTTGGGGTTGTTAGTAAGTAAAAAAATTTAAAAAGAGCTAAATATTTTATTTTGAATTCATTTTTACTTTATATATTCCTCTCTCTTGTCTAGTTGATATCTACGCATTACCGAGATTTCGTTGATGTTATTCGAGTTATTCCATTCTAGGAAATCGACCTTTCTCAGGAGTTTCTTCTCATGATGTTTGAATTTTCTGACCATTTTTTATTATACTAAATATGATTTATAATTTGAATTCGACTTGATGGATTTAGCGTGAATAAAAATATTTTTTAATATTTAGCTTAAAATCGAAAGAAAAAAATTTTAGAAAATTGTCTAAATTTTTAATTTTGATGCACTTTGGTTTAAATATGTACCCAATAAATATTCGCTATTAATTTTTTTCGATCTTAGTAATTAGCCAAATAATTAACTAGTGATCCTAACTAAATAATTATGTAGACATTACTGGATAAATAATAATCCATCCAACTTCCATTGGCTATTCTTCAAGAATAGCTCAAACTGGAAATATAAATTCTGCCATTGCAAAATTTATACTACTAAAAGCTTTGTAAAATAAACTTGGAAATTAATTGGTTGTAGCAGCATTAGTTCAATTGACTTATTTTTTTGTTAGTTTTTAGCTTTTTAGTACAATTTAATTTATTAAATTGTAAGGATTTCTTTCAAAATAACACTTAAACATAAGAAAATCTAATAAAAAATCAAATACCTCTATAGCGAAATAAAAGTTATGAATTCCGAAATTAATAAAGATTTACTTTCTGAGTATGATAAATTAATGAGCAATTCTTTAAACTTTAACTCGGATAATAATTGTAAGGCAGTTTTAAACTACACATTTCAAATAATCGAATATATATATATATATATGTTATTCACAATTTATTGTAATATATTGACGCATATCAACATTCCCAGCTTTAACTCCAATTTATACAAATAGCTACAATCGATACTAAAATCGCAGAAGATCAGTCGGGACCTGATTTGAACACATGTAAAACTAAATAATGATTTGATTTATTTTTGACTTTACTTGAAACCCCCTTCCCATCCTTAAATATATATCATTTACACTATATAGACCAGTTCTCACTATTTTCAAACAGCGCCCCTATCACAGTAGTAACAGAGCTAACTAACGAAAAGACAACTCAAGCTAAAAACGATGCCAATTTAGAACTCGATGAATCGTAAGTGAACCTATTATATAATACTACCATTGATTCTACAAAAATTCCTAAAAGCTAAATTATTTAAATTATAATCAGGAAAGAGGCTATAGATAAATTCGAATCAATCGCAATTGATTTCAAAACAATCATATTAGAATCTTCGATCCCATATGTAAGCTTTAAATGCTTTTAATTGATAATTCATTTATATTAACATGTAACTTTCAAAAAATAATAGGCCGACTCCATTTTAAATAACAGAGTTACTCATATAAATAGCACAGGTTTTGTTGCTGGTTTTCCTAAAATATCAAAAAAAATGAAGCTGAGATTTAAGAAAAAATATAGATTAAAGATGGCTAGATTAGATAGGTTGAGTTTAGAGTATAAAAATTCCAACTTTAAAAAAATTAAAAACCCAAACTCTTGGGGAAGAATTCCACGATCTTGCAAAAATTTTATTTTAAAAGATATGGAAAAAAAGGTAAATAATAAAAAATCTAAAGCTTCCAAAAAAAAAAACAATAACGCAAAAACAGTTCCTGAGTAAATTCAATTTTTCCTCAAAACCTCACTAGAAAATTTATATTTTATCCAAATGCGATAATCCCAATAATTATTTGACTTTATACAATACTAACTCTGTAAAAAAAATTATTTATTAATATTAATATTCAAATATGATTTTTTTAAGCATTAAATTGCTCCAATACTTTACTTTCTTTATCAAAAAAAAATTAAAACGATATATAAATACATAATCCAAAAACTAGTTTAAAGCTAAAGCGATTAAAAAACATTAAATCTCACTATTCTTATCATTCGCCTTCATTTTCATATACCATATAAGGGTTTTAATGATAATCAATCATCAATATAGACAGATTTGTTCTTATTAAAATTGATTTTATCCAATTTTAAGTTTTACAAGCATTTTCATATATATAAAAGGTTTGAATTTTAAAACCGTTGATTTTTTACAAGTATTTTGGATATTTTACAGAATAATACTATAAATCGCATAGCTATGATCTTGTATATATATTAGGGGTTATATAAAATATACGTTTTGAGCATAACATTTTTGGCCAATTCCATACAACATTAATATATAGTATTATTTTATTATATAAAACAAGACTAATTAAATCAGAATCTTTATTCTTCAAATAAATAACTTAAAGTCTTTGATTAAATTATTATTGAAAAAAATTTTTATAGTTTTTTTATTAAAATTTCTTTATTTTTAGTATTAGATTCATTTTGTTTAAATGTAACAATTATCACCTATTATAAGATGTTACATTTATTCGATATACGTTTAATGCCTATTTTTTATAACTGATTTCAATCAAAATTTTATCAATAAAGCACACTATTTTAATTTTAAATTAAAAATTAAAAAAAACGAAACAAAATAAGAAATATATTATATTATACTTTAATACTTACACTGTTAAATCCTAAAAAGCTAATGTTTTAGTTATCTATTAATAAGAATTTTATAAAG
Organism: Smittium culicis; assembly: GCA_001970855.1. Classification (NCBI taxonomy): domain Eukaryota; kingdom Fungi; phylum Kickxellomycota; class Harpellomycetes; order Harpellales; family Legeriomycetaceae; genus Smittium; species Smittium culicis. The sequence continues at coordinate 22,363 of LSSN01002287.1, read as the reverse complement.
AATAATTATTAGATTAAAAACATTTATCCATCGAATCTAAAATTTAGTCTTATGTGAAATAAGGCCTGTAGCCACACATGGAATTAAGGCGTGAATGATATATAGTATTTTATATATAATGAATTTATATTATTTACCTCCTAAATTATATACTATTAATTCTATTTGAGCTAATGAACAATTTATTAAATTGATAAAATCATTTTTGTTGAAATTTTACTGTAAAAAATGTTTATTATTATATCAGATTGTCTTTTTTATATCGATTAGCCTTATTAAAATATTTTGATTTCTATTTTTTGACTATATTAAATAATATTTTAGCAAAAAAACTAAAATATTAATAAAAAATTCCATAATTAATTACTAATGTAAATTTTTAGACATGAATATGCTATTATTTGTCTATTTTTTCATTTTTAATAAATTTTCATTTATTTTATTTTATTTTATTTTATTTTATTTTATTTTATTTTATTTCATGATTATTAAATATCGGACTTTAAAATTTAATAAAAGATAAGAATGTAATTATATTTTTCTATTTTTTTTTCGGGAGCTTCTATGTTTATATAAGCATATTATATTTTAGTAATAGTATAATATTTATTTACCTATTTAATCTAAATTGGTCTTATATTCAATATTTCAATATATATATTATGTATTTTTTCGTTTTGTAAGTTTATAAAACATTATTCATCAATATCATGTAATTTTAATATATTAAATAGCGCACTAATAAATATAATTTGAATAAAATCGTTCAAGAAACAATATTCTACAATTATCATTATTTTCAGTAAGAAAAATATTTATATGCACTATAAAAAAGATACTATAATAATTTATTAAAACTCGTAGTATTTTTTTCCTAGATAATGTAAAAATTTTTGGAAATTTTTTTGTATGAGTTTATTTAAATTTAATATATATTTATATATATATTTCAGAGAGTTTATTAAACAATTTTTTAAAGTATACAAAAAACTATAAAAAAATATTTAAAAAGTTAAAAAAATATTATAAAAATAATTTTTCAACCAACCCTCCTCCGCCGCTCTAGCAGCTCCATACCCACTGGACATTGGTTCAAGAGAATTTTATATCGGTATAAATTTTTTTATCTTGTTATTTCTATTAAAATTTTTAACCATTATAATAATGAAAAATTATATACTTATATATTTTTCTATATTATACAGTAAATAATATTTATAACTACAGATTTATCAGTTTTAATTCTATTCATAAATTTATTGATGTTTATTTCCTCATATTTATGTAACATTCATTTTAGTGTAATAAAATGAGGCTATAATTTTTAGAATGTCTAAATAATATAAATATTTTATTGATTTCTATTTATTGTGATATTGACTGAATTCGGCTTAATTAAATAAAATTCAAAATATTTACGGAACTACTATATTCCAAAAATTTACTAAATAGAATATATGATAATAACGTTAATATAAGCTTTTAATATAAAGGGGCGAAGTTATATAATATCATTATAAAAAAATCGATATTTAATAAATAAGTCATTTACTTAAAATATTTAAATCTCCATTCATCATTAAATTGTAAATTATGCAACTAAAAAAATAACGGGTTTATATTTGTATTCCAATATCGAAATAATGAGTTTATTGGAGATAATATTAGAGATTTATGAATATTTCTTAGCTATTTATATCTATTTTTAATTTTTAAACCAGTATTCGAATAATTCAAATATTCCATAAACTCGAATTAAACTATGTAATCTAAAATTAGGCTAGTTGGATTTGATTTAGTGGTGAAATTGGTTTTGTGGTAAACTAAAACGGTTCAATAACCTTAAAGATTCGAGATTTTTAAACAATTTTCAATATTTGCGATAATAAACTTAAAGATGACACTGTTTTTCTCAAAAAAATATTAAATTATGGCATGAAACAGAAATAAAACCATCTCATTGATCTTATTTTTTTAGCATAATTTACAAATAAATTTTAATCAAATAATTAGAAAATAAAATATTGCACTGAGCTAACTAATATAAATTATATACAGTATGAGATTCAGTATTTTGTGGATAATACGAATTTTTTTTTGTTAATATTAATTTATCCTATACTTGGCCACATGGGTATATTATAAGTATAATAATGTCTAAATATATTATATAAATTTAGTAAATATTTAGTTAATGAGGTTATTTTATAGTTTTTATTTAATGTTCTATACTAAAAAATAAAGCGATCTAACGAAAATAATGATTAAATGGGATAAAATTTTATTAAATAGACTAAAATATAAAAGATAAGCGAATAATAAAACACAAATATCAGATAATATTGAAAAGAATGATATTTCATGAAAGCGTATTACTGAAATTATATATGTTTGATAGAATACTGTATTTGAAAATTTAGGGATATTTTATGGTCAATTGGATACTTTTTATTCCAGATAGATCATTCTGTATTAGTATTGATAAAATTTTTGAGTATAAATTTATATATGAAATATCGATAATATATGATGTCTCAAACTTATTTTCAACGAAAAATCAAATGGAAATAAATATAAATTCAATTATTGTTCAATTAATATTCAGAAATTTTAAATATTAATAGCAATAAAAAAAAATTTTATGTCAAGTACAATTAAAATTATATATTTTGCTGGTGTTTACGCTGCTATTACTATAAATTTGAACTGAATTCATTATAGGAAATTAAATAATTAATGATAAAATTTCAAATTGTTTTTCTGAATCCTTGCTATCAAGACTCTAGTTTATGGTACAGAATTTATTTCAGATCAACCAAAACTAGCGCCATAACCATATAAAAAAAATTCCACCAGATCTACGATATATATTATTAATAAATCAAAGAAAAGTGGTTATGTATCCCAAGACTTCTCTTTACTGATAAAAAAGTAAATATAAAGATTTTTTAATAAGCTTTTTCAATGTTACTAGCAATATTTTTATTTTTTTCCTATTTTGAAAACTTTAATTTCAATATATTCATGATTCATAATTAAAACAAACCAAAATTCGACCGAGATATTTTTTCATTTAACAAAAAAAAAAAAATACAACACCGCTTCGTTTTAGTAATTTTTTTTTTTGAAAAATATTATTTCTTAGAAACGGTGTGAAGTTTTTTTCTGAGACAGAGTAGCCAACATCAATTAATTCTAGATATTATACAGATATGAGATATTTTAAATAATAATTTTCGTGTTATTTTGAGGCAGTCATTACACATTTACACATGTTAAAACAGGTGTATTGATTTCAGTTTATGATTCTAAAATTTCAAGCTTGATAAAATCATTATTTTGCACCATTTTTCTAAAAAAGCTTTTCGTATTTTTATGAAATAATTAATATACGTATGTGAAAAAATAATGATTTTAGAGGGGTATAATCAACCAATAAACTTTTAATAGATCATAAGGATGTCTATAGTAACACAATAATTTATAAGAACTTTTTAGTATTTGTATTAACCATTTTTTTTAAAAAAATATCAACCCCGGGAGTAAGAAATAGAATCAGGATTTCAGGTTTGAAATATCTGATTTCCAACAGACCTGAGCGATTAAATTTCTTTTTATAAGGCTAGAACCGGCAATAAATAGTTATACCAGATTTATTGGAAGGAGGGAAACTTGAAAAATATTTGGTAGAATAAATGATGTTTATCCAAATATATTTTATAGATCTTGAATGTTTCATTTATCATGATAGCCTAGGCGAATTTTCTAGTTTATATTCAAAATAAAATTTCAGGGTAATATAAACAATAATCAAAGGTCCTATAATAAGCTAATTGGGAGTTTCGTGAATGTGCTATAATTATATTTATTATCTGTCAAATTAGATAGGTAGTAATCTGCCATGGTTAAATTTTTTGAAAATAGATTAAAGCTATTTCATAGAAATTTCAAAGGAGCGCGATTTTAAGTTTCAAACTCAATAATTTACATAAATCAAGATTTTTTTAACTTAAATTTCATAGTTTTATGCGAGGGTTTATAATTAATAAATTATTTTGTAGTAAACCAGTAACACAGATAAGTTGAAATGTGAACAAGTGAGTAAATTCTGGATATGTATTTAAGTCAATTAATAATAAAAAATAAGCGGTATTAGGCTCATGAATGACAAAAATATCACTGGTTTAATTGTTTTGAATAATAGCTGAATTTAAAAGAGAAAATCATAAATGTGATATGTAATGTATTAGATTTTGAATAGAGTTGTAGAATCGGAAATATATAATATTATTTTAATAATTTAAAATAGCGAGATACATGCCAAAGTTTTCAGTTTCATTCTTTTATGTTCCAGCGTTGTGTTTTTGAAGTATACAATAAATTAGGTTCATTAAAAATATATAATATGAATATTTTTATCAGAGATGTAGAAGTGATCATTTATGAAATTTACGCTTAAAGAATTGTCGTCAAAATGATCAGCTGTATAAAACAACCTTCAAATAAAGGAAAAACATGATTTTTACATATAGACAATCATTCATAAAATAAATAAACTTTCAAAAAAATATAGACCTTTTCATATTTTTTTTATATCAGTTCTTTGAAAGTCTAAACCACGGTTTTTTTTTCTCATAGTGAAGTGTATTTTGTCAATTTAAACAGTTATTTTTGAAAATATTAAAACCAAAAATGTATAGATAATTTGATTTAGCTCGATTCTATTGTGAAATAATTTATTAAACAAAATGAATTCTAGTATTAAATTTTATTGGGATATTATGACAAAGGGGATTTTAGACTGGGTAATGTAAGTAGTACCAATGAAGGTAAAGTGTAAAAATAAAATTATGATAAAAAAATTGAATGTTTGTAAGTGTAGGTTGTTTATAGGATATAATAATAAAATAAGGTCTTGATTTCAAGACTGAAAAAAATTAATATGGCATTTACTGAGTAATTATTTATCAATGGTTTTTAATTTCTACAAACTATAGAGAAATCTTATTTTTATAATGAAGTAAGAGTTCATGCTTTTTTTTTTTATAAATTAAAGTATATTAAGTTAAATTTGAAACTCTAAAAACCAAGAAAGATTTATATTTATTGTAGCTTTGATAACATTTTAATTGTATACGAGTAGATGGCCGAAATTAAAAATCAATATACGCAAAAATTAGAAGTATAAGTCATGTTTTTTTTTTTTTTTTAGGAGCAATTTGTGTCCGAGATTTGGACATTTTATTGAGTGTTGAATTTACAAAGGACCCGGTATTGCAAATAGCACACAAGATAAATGGAATTTGTGCTTATCACACGAGATGATTTTTTTTAATTGGCAGAACACCAAGTCTAAGAATTAGCGATTCAGCGTATTCAGCAGGGGTTGTGATTTTTTATATAAAAGGAAAGGATGAAAGTATGCGTAGAATTGTTTTGAGCGACAGCGGGTATTGTAAGCCTCAGAATACTTTCCATCCAATAATTTATAATTGATTACAGGTAAATCTAACAATGCTTTTATTTGTGTAATTTTGGTGTATCGATACACTTAAAGTGCAGATGACAGTCTCAGGTAATTATTTATTTTGTGATCAGCACGGAGGCGAGTGATTTGCAGCAGGCTGAACGGAAGTGGCGATTGAGGGTTTAAATCGTGTTACTATCAAGTTGTAGATTTTTATATTATATTCTGCCCAATTTCTCTCATCTATGATTAGCCAGAGCTCAGGATCAGATGCCAACCTATTTTTTTTTTTAGCGATTGGGCGGCAGATGTTGTCCATTTTGCTCTGATAAGGGTAAAAAAAAAAAGCTAAACACTTATATGTATAGGAGAAATATCCGAGTTGATTATCTCTTTATTTGAGTAACGCAGTAAATTTTTTTATAATTTATCAAAAAACGCAAATCGTTTGGAGCAGATCGACTCTTTAAAACTTTATACAAGTATATAATACCAAATTAAGATTTTTTTTGTTATTTTCTAGGGTTAGTTTGGATTTTTTTAGCGATTGGGGGGGGGTATTATACTGGTAAATTTCCAGATTCATTATTTTACAATGTAATGAAGTTAAAAGAGCAGCTATTTTGATCTAAATTTATACGCTTTTTACACCTTTATAACAAAAGCTGAGCTTTTGGGAATTTTTGTATAATTTCAAGTTTTAGCTTTCAATTAAGGGTCTGAGAATTGTTATTGGATAAATTATATTCAAGAGAAAAAATCAACAATTAATTTAACCCTTTTAAGAATATTTAAGTTTTTACTTGGCCCTTTTTGTATTAATATACTCGTTAAAAAGGTGCGCAGATCTAAATTTATACATTGAGATCATTTCGAGGAGCGGAGCTTTTCCTAATAAGTTTTTCCTACTTAGCAGTATTACTTTTATTTTAAATTTTTTTAGATTACACCAGATACAGATAATAGCTTATATTAACTGAAATAGGCAAATAGAATTTCAAAGAAAGAATTTTCCGCTTCCATTAAGAATATCTCATAATATTAATAATCAGAGGTCCAGGTCCTAAAACAGAAAGAGTTGAGGGGGGAGGGGTGGAGTAGGAGGATGGGAATTGTTTTGCTTATATTTTCTCGCTTTTTTTTTTTTACTAAATAGTTAGTCACGGAGGACAATTTAAAGTTATATTTTACTCGTTACCTCGTTTTTTTTTTTTCAAATTGAGATTTAGATCCGAGTTGAGATGTGTCATACTTTACTTTTTACTCCGAGAAAGGGAGATGAATACAGTGAATTATCAAAGCGGGTGATTATTTACTTTGGCGCAGCTGTTAATGCTTAATTACACGGTTAGTACCAACGCTTTATTTGGACAGTATTTTTAACAAAAAATTGCCGAAGCCTAAACTGAATAGTTATATTGCTTGCTAATAATGGTTATAGTTGTTGTGTAATATAGATATTGTTTATTAGTATTTTCACATATTCTTTAAAAACTAACGATTCCCCAAGAATCTATATTTTAAACGTTTCTTGTGCTCGAATGCATCGTCCATGCTATATACTATATCAACGCGTCACTAAAATAATTAAGCCGATATTTAAACTTATACAATGTATTGCAATAAAAAAAAAACTTTATCTCTCATAATCCACGATAACACGTCAATGCTAAATACGCTTTCTTTTCGTAGCCCCATAATACTTTTGCTCAAACCCAAAGTCGGGTTGGTAGATAAATATTTAATTTTTTTTAAAAAAAAATTCGCAAATAGTTGTATTGTGCTCAACTGGAAAATAATTATCCGCCAAAAAAAAAAAACAAACGAAAAGTAGCCCAAATGATGTCAAACTTGAATTATTTTTTTTCTTTTTCGCTGAATGATATTTATTTTTTTATTTTGTTAATTAGAGGCCCTTGTTGCGGATTTTTTTTACACATTCCGACATAAACATAAATCATTAATATTTTAAACCGTCGATTATTTTATAGTGTGAGAAAGGGGTGTGGGCGTATGTACCTAATAATATATATGGCACTTGCGATTATTCCCATAGAATAAGTGAGATCAGAAGAATGGGTGGCATGATCATACTTTACTTTTTTTATTTTATATAGTTTTTGGGGGAGGAAATAATCACGCGTTGACGTGTGTTTTTTTTAATTTTTTTTGAACAAGTATTTTTTCTCTGTATTTTATTTTTTTTTGGTTAATATCTCTAAACTGGCCAAAGGTGCTTATTTTTTTAGATAAGATCGGGATTTGGAACCAATTCAGTTTATTCTTGATAGAGTTGTTGAGAATGCGTTAGACAGGTAAAATGCATTGTTATTGTTTGGCTGTATATCAAGTATTGACACGATTTTATCTATAATATCTTGAAAAAAATAAAGATGCCATTTCCTTCACTTAGTCATGTTGATTGTTAGCTTAAGTGTATACATTTTATCAGAAAAAAGAATGATAGGACTTTTAGCTTCAGCTGTGGCAATGAATCTTGATAATATAGCTTTTATTTGATATGCAGCTTTTTTTTTAAATGAGTAATAATACTGAGTTGGTGGTGATTAAAATTCCTCCACTTTAACCAATAAATACAATATGTGAAAAAAGAACAATAGTCTTTTTAAACACAAACTGTAAGAAAATCTACTATAAAGACGTGGTTTTATATAAACTTCGAGCGTTACGCTTACATATGGAAAGGGTTAGGTAATTCGCAAAACTTGAATTTATTTATTTTGGTGGTCAATTTACAGTACTAAGCTGGAAAAAGTTTGGTAAATCTTAATATTGAATACATCTACAAAAATTTATTGGTGTTGTTCAATATAGCTTTAAACCCATTTAGCGGTACTAGCCAATAGTGTAAGAGATGACAAAAACACAAAGAATAATTATTTTTTATTTATTTTGGTTTTAGCGGCATTAGCTTTTATCATATAGGTTTTACATGTCTAAAAGAATTAAAATATCTGACACTCTACCTATTCGAAGTCAAAAGTTGATTTTAATATAACCTGTCAAGAAAAGGCTAAATTTTTGGTTTCTTAATTATACTTTTTTTTATCAAATCTGATAAGCTATGTTTAGGTTTATAGGAGGTAAATTAACAAGTAATGAATTTTCTAATTAATATTATGGCGAGTATTATAAATAAAAAATTATCGAGTCACTATCCCACAAAGTAAATGGATTAGATTCGTAATTAGGTGATTTCTAAAGCCATTAATTTGATATTTTGGTTACATCTATCTTGAGAAACAATTTCAATATAAACTATTTGCCAAATAAAAGTTGCATCGATTAATTTTTTTTTTTTACTAGAATATTATAGTGCTGTATGGAAAAGTTTTTTTTTTACCAAATAAACTATTGGGTATTGATCATAATAGGATAGCGAATGGCTTATACCGATTAAATAAGATACAGAAATAGCGAGTAGGAAATAAGAAATAATAGCAGCAATACGAATTTACATAATTTTCGTGATTTAACAATACTTGGTTTTGTCCAATTGAGGAGTATTGATCTATTTTGAGCTATGGTCGGGTCTGAACACAAGGCTCATGTTTAGTATTCAGCATTTATCAAAGCTACTGAAGAAAAATGTGACATAACTAATCATCGGGGATTTTCATAGAATTAGTGGTAAGAAATATATTTCTGTCATATTTATCGCTTCAAAAAAAAAAAAATAGATGAAAAAATTAACGACTGCAATGCCTTAATCATAGCTGCTACTGCTTGAAAAAATAATCGCTCTTTTATTTATTTTATTTTTAAATCATAGTACGATTAAACAGCTTATTTTAGGCCACATAAAGGGAAGGGTTGTTGTATAGATAATGCTTTCTTGAGGTAGGATTCAAAATGAAGTGTGCCTTTTGAGCGAGAGAGTATAGTGCCATACGCAAGCTAGACTTTATTGAAAAAATTGGGGTTTTATCTCATTTGAGAATATTGCATAGATTTAGTGGCTGCTAAAAAAAAGGTTTACGCCCATTATTTTCTTTCTTTGGCGGTATGTCCAAAAAAGTATAATTCTACTGCGATCGTGTTAAATAGAACTGTATAAGATTAGCTGAGAAAAGATACTTTCCTCCTTGCACTGTTTATCTAATATTATTTTTGCAGGGGCTGAGAGGGCTGAAAATACTGACCCTATAAAGTGCTTATGTGCGACAGTCTTAGCTATATTCAACCTTTTACATGCGTTTTAGTTATTTCAAGCAAGCTCCGCTTGTAGATTAGTATCTTCAAGTGTTTGGCTTAAAGTCCAGAATCAAATCTCTTGCGATACTTTAAAAGCCTAATCAGGCCCCAATCACGCATTTTAAATTCACTGAGGATTACATTTCAAGCCAACGTCAAATACAGTGGTATCTATTGGCCCAAAATGTTTCGAGTTCATTGTTTAATTTACAGCCAATTATTACCTGTCACAGGCTCAGATCCATTCGCCTTACTCGAAAGAAAAAAAGGGCGGGAAATCCCAAAAGGCTGGAAAAGAGATTGCAAAATACATAGCATCGAAGCAGCATTAAAAAAAAAAAAAAAGATTACGTCAAACTAAGTTTTTGTCAAGGAGGATGTCGAAGCAAGAATTCCAATAAAGGCTCATATAAGCTAATAGTTCCAATTAAGATTGATAAAAACTAATAATTCCTATTGAAAAAGGTTGTCAAACCAAAAATCCCAATAGAATAAGGATGTCAAGATTGATAGAATGAGCAGCTCCATTAGACCAATAGGAATCATTTATAGCTGAGAGCATCGCTTCACAAGAATTTGGTGCTATGAAAAACTTTGAGTGTTTTTTATATAAAGTCCACAACGCTCAATTGTTCAACTTTTTGTAAATTTTGCCCAACTCATTGTCTAATTTAGTTTTATTTTAAAAAAGGCCATTTATCTCTACGCTAATCCGCTTTTTCATTGTTCTATATGTTTATCCCTGTTTGTTCATAATTCTCTACCTTTCTATCTATCATTCCCTGCTCCTTTTCTTTCTTTATTTTTTGCTTCACCCTATTTATCCCCTCCAACTTCATAGCCTATTACTCAATTCAAAGATATAAGCATACTCATTCCTTAGTCTTTTTGTCCTCTCTCCTTTTTTATATTTCTATCCAAAAATCTTGTGTTTTCTCTTTCACATACTATCTTCACAAAGCCCACCGACCATCTTAACTGCCAATAGGTAATTTTCTTTATTTTCATAAAGCTAGCTTATTATTCTTCCCCCGCCCTACCTCGCTCTATCCTTTTTTTTTTTTTCACGCACCCTGTCGATATTAAATTTCACATAAAGTGCGCATATTGTAATCTCTATATGCCGCTTGCTCCTTTTTTTTTTTTTTTTTAGTATTTAGTCAATTCTATGCATTTATTTACTCTCTTATAAATACCTCCAAGCGCTATTAGACTAAACTCACGAAGTTTTTTTTTTGTTTTCACAACAAAGATAACTCGCTTATCTTTTTAATCATATTTAATATCTGATATACTCAACATTAATATAATTCAATCTATATCACCCTGATATTTATCAATAGTTTACCCACAGCTCATATTATTTGTTATTTTTTATTGACTAACATTTATTTTTTTATAATCAATTTACTTTAGTAACAAAAAATTTTATTTCTCTGTATAAAATCTCAATACTCATCACTCTATTATTTCTAATTTTTAGAAGTTATAAAACCACATCTTTCTCAAATACCTAACGTCATCAATTTCTGTCCTTAATCAAGATTTACCTCAAACGCTGTTTTATCTTTAATCTCTTCCTTTTTAAATATCCAAACTTAACTCTCTTAAGTTAATTACGCTTGGCAGTGATAATTAATGAATACTACACAAGCTCTTTGCCAGAATTACGCCAAATAATTGCTACCTTAAAAAATCCATACACAGGGCTCTGATTTACCTTTGCTCTTTTCATACATACTCAAATTTGGAATTAACATATTTTCCTTTCTACAAATTGATATAACTTGGCCATATACCTCACTCTTTCACATATATACACACACCATCTTGAAATTATCACAATCTTTGTGAATTTCACAAACTATAAATAATACGAGTTCTTATTTTAAACCAATTAATTGTTACCAGGCTTACAGTAATTACACTACTATGGACTATGTAAACTATGCCAAAAATCAACCTCAAACCCCTCTAAAGAAGATTCTCTCCAATGAAACTTCCCATCTAGATGTTAGCTGGATGGATGAAGTGGTTGGGAATTCTAAGAACGATAATGAAAGACCCAGAAAGCGTAGAATGACTACCTCCGAAACGTACTTTAACAGATTTAATACTGACGCAAGCGAAAGTTTAATCAGCAATATAAACTCCCCAAGTAAAAATAATAGGACCCCAAATAATTTAAGGAACCAAAATTTTTCTGCTATGCCTCAAAATATTAATGATTTAGATAACAATGATTTTGAAAATTTTTTCAAGAATTCCAAGTTTGGAAAAAATCCTGATGAGATCTCCCCTTTAAACTCAGAAAGCGTTTCACTAAACAATTTTATCAAGCTTGACCAGAATAATCTACTCGATTCTTTTAACAATCGGGCTAATCTTGCTAATAATAGCCAAATAAACCTTTTAGAAATGAATAACCAAGATCTCAGCCAGTTTACAAATTTAAATTCAAACTCTAACAGTATTTATATAAACCCAGAGTAATATTCTTCTACATTCATTTCTTTACTCTTTATTTTTTGCCATTGTTTACCTTCTAACCTATAATTCATGTCTTATTATCATTATAGATTATACCCAAGCGCTCCTCAAGTTAACGGTATCCCAGGGTACTTCAAACTTGGTTCTGCTTCTGCAGAGCCAATTCAACCGTCTCACTATAACATTTTACAAAATTCTCAAAATTTAGGTAGATTATTTCCTGTAAACGAGGAAATGGAGAATAACTTTCCCAACAATTTTTTAAGTGCAGTACCATTAGAACAGGTTTCTACTACTCAATTTCCAAATTTTTACGATGGAAAAAGCTCTCCCGACTCTGCTTTCCCAAATATTGCTGACCCCTCATCTGAAAACTCATTAAATGTTAACGACTTCATGAACATATCCCAGTTCAATTTTGCAGGAAACTTCAAATATAACGATTTTCATACCGGTAAGCGCCGTGCTGACACAATGATATATCCTCAAGATTCAATGTTCGACAGTAGTAGATCAATAGTAAATAGAAGACACGCCAATTCTCTTAGCTTTAATCAAGAGAATTGTATCCTTGATAAAAATTCAATTAGCTCCAATCAAAATAGAAATATTATGCCGCCTGTAACCCAACAGAACGTTTATGTAAATAGAAAAAAAAGATTTAACACGATCAGCGGCATTCCAAACGACAACAGCCTTACTCATACTAACAATCATGATTCAAGAAACGACTCTTTTTCAATATCAAATCAATCTGTTAATTGTGACCACGAAATTTCTCCTGGCCCCGGATTTGGAACAATTGATAATTTATATGGTGACAAAATGATAATGATATTTACTGCTAAAGTTGCACAAAAATCTTACGGTACCGAGAAGCGCTTTTTGTGCCCACCGCCAGTTGTACTATTTTTCGGCGGGTATGAGAACTATATTTGCGGCTGTTCAGAAACTGAGGGCACCAATAATCAAATTGGAGTGAGAAAAATTTATCAAGATAAAATGCCTAAAGTTGCAGTGTCGATTTCAGGAATGGATGTTAATGGTATGGAAACGCCTTTCTCTGACACCATTTATTCTAATGAAAACTCCCTTTTAGTTGACAACTCATCCTCATCCATCACTGGAAGCTTATCAGGTTGTCTTAACACCCCTAGCGCCCGACAATCCTCTCAGCTCGAATGGATTGTTGACAATATAAATCCTAGCCATAGTAGCCATTACGCCCTTAATCAAAACTCAGCACCAATTAACTCTAATAATCCTAGCAACAGTGTTTCAAAGCTAAGAGGCCGCTGTGTTGCTAAAAACCTATATATCAATGATAGCGACGATAAAAATAAAAAAGTTCACGTTAAAGTCCGCTTAAGCGATAATCATAACAAGTCTTTGATGGCTGAGTTTTATAGCAAACCAATTAAAGTTATCAGCAAACCATCAAAAAAACGTCAAAGTGTTAGAAACGTAGACTTATGCATCCATCATGGATCCGTTATTTCTCTTTTTAACCGATTACGATCACAAACCGTCTCAACCAAGTATCTTGGAGTTAATAAGTCGATGTCATCTGGTGGACCTGTGCCTAAATGGTGTTATAATCCAACTGATTCCAATTTATCTTCACACCAAAACCAACCAGAATCCTCCCCTTGCTTTGTTTCTAGATCTTCTGTTTGGGATTTGTTTATTATTTGGATTGTTGATGTCAACTATAAAACCAAATCCTCGTCAGGCGAATCTGATACTGTTTATCCAGTTCCTGGGTACCCTAACCCACCACAAATGGCACTTCGCCCACGCGTTCCTCCAAACTTTGTTTACCCACCTACCTTACAGCCCAGCTCTATTAGCTTTGGAAAGCTACCAGAAGGCGAAAGAGCTTCAGAAGAACACGACAGTAAACCTATTAAAAGCTCACCCATTGCTATTCACTATAATCAACCGGTTGTTTTACAGTGCTTGTCAACAGGTATGGTTAGTCCCGTGATGGTATTACGCAAAATTGAGAAAGGAAGCATTGCAGTTGGTTCATTTTCACTAAAGGATACACAAAAATTAAATACTGGTGACCCCGTAAGCCAGCTTCATAAAGTTGCATTTGAACTACACCCCCAATTTCAAGATTATAACGCCCCAAATCATAATTTATACTACAAAGATTTCAATTCTAGTATCAACGCACAAAGAACTAGTGTTGCTGACCTTCTTGCCCCTGGTAGATACTTATCATGTATGGGAGATATTGTAGGACTGCAAATCTCTATTAGTGGTAAATCAGCTTCGCCTAATGGATCTTCAAGCGCTGCAAACTTAGAATCTTTAAAAAGCTCTAAGCCTTTTAGCTACCTTCCTACTGAATATGGATACAATAATGATGCACAAAGATCTCACCAGAATCAATCTCAGCACCTGCATAATTTAGGCTCAAGCTTTTCACAACCATTAAACTCGGGTCAGCATAATATCAATCCTCCCAATTCTTCATTCCAGTTTATAAACTCCTCAAATGGTATACCCGGGTCTAACAGTGCCTATAGCAACCCTATTTCAGCTAAAAGAAAAGCCGAAAACCTTGCATCAAATATAGCTGATACAGAGTTTTACTCACCTAACGACTACCGAAAAAGATCATCTAGCAACGTTGAAACAATTAGCGGTTCGCAAAGTACTTTGAAATCAAACCACTCAGATAGTATAAAATCACAAATAACTTGGTCTGAAAACGTTAGTGATGCTTCCGTTTGGACAATTGTTGGAACTGATTGTGCAACTTATCGATTTGACTATTTAAAAAATCATGAAAATATCACCAACTCGATAAGCGAATCTGGATCCACTAAATTCAGCTACTCCGTTGATAAAGATATCTCTGTTGCCCAAAGCAACATCTCTGAAGCTACCAATCCAAGCTGTCACGTATCAAATGGCGAGTTTGTAAACAATAATATCGCAAAGATTCAGAACCGGAGCAGTATCCAGAACATATTTAACTCTATTTCTCAAAACCATAACATTGTTTCATTAGACAATTTTATTGGCGATGAAAGTAGCTTTGACCTAGGAATGCAACTCAATAACTCTAATTCCAGTCTCGACATTTCTGGAAATGTTAACTATTTCAATGATGGTTTTTTTATTCTTAACAACCAAAGTAACAAAGAGTCGTCATCAAAACAACTTTTGGTTTCGCCTAATGCTTCTACTCTGTATAATTCGCCCAATAATAGTAATGTGTTAGTATTTAGTGACACCCCACTTGCAAACCATAGTAATATTAGCGATTTGAGCCTGCCTCAAGATAACTTAGCTCCCCCTTCTCCAAACTCAACTAAACAACCTGATTTTTATGAGAACAGCAATCAGTTGAATTATGGCGGTATGGTCGCAGATCTTAACTCAAACAACTTGAATAATCTCGGTTCGAACTTGCTTTATGGCACCTCACTCACAAAAAATTCCGAATTTTTAGCTAAAGATGAGAGCAATGACCCGAGACCAATCTTGTATAAAGTACAATTTCAAAATAATGTTCCACAAGAAATTTCATCGCAGCGTGACCGTGGTATGTCTATTTCCACTCAGTTTAACAACTTTGGGATTTATGATGATAACTCATCTTCAATTCAGCTTAAAAGCTTAGATGACGGTAAGAGTTCTGGAAATCCTTCTGATATAATTGAAATGACTCAAGAATCTGACAAGGTTATCCTAGAAAACAAGAATGGTCGCTCAGCGTTAATTATTCATGGCGATAACTTTACTAAATGTACTCAAATTCTATTTAATAATACCGCCAGCCTCAGTGTTGAATTTGTTTCCTCGAAAATATTAGTCTGCCTTGGACCCCTTCTGTCAGACTTTCCAAAGCATGATTCTTCAAATAACAACTTTAACCCTAATGAAAAGATGAGCCTTGATAAAGATTCTAAGGAGCCTTTAGACAAAGATAGTTCTATTAACCTTGAGTGTAGAATTTCATTCTTGAACCGTCTAGGAATTACAAACTCCAAAATGAAGTTCACATTACGTAGCTAAGACTTTCTCGCTTTCTTATTTTAATTTAAGAATAAAAAGAATTGTCTCTACACGTGATTTACTTATGAATTGGTGTCTTTAACTACAATTACCTGTAAACAATTTAAAGTATTGCCTATTTTTTATCCCGTCCTATTTATAGTTATCCATATTTTGTAACATAAAACAAATAGTATGTATATTTTTACTGACTCTCTTTACTGCAGAGGATTTATATTTTTGTACCAATAATGTACATCTAATGATTTATTTATTTGTTTTTTATATTTACCATTCAACATTACATTAATTTTCATTTAAACATCTTACAATAAACAAACCAAGTATTTAATATCATTTTGATTATTATTTTCATGATTTGATTAAAAACTATTATTTATTTATATTAGCATAATTAAAAGATGGAAATTTTATTCTTTAACTACCTAAACATAAATCCTCATTATTACCTTATATCGATTTATGTCAAAATCGGTAGTCTATCTGGCAATGGTTTTTAACTTGCTTATCTCAAATAGTATATTAAGCTATTTTTATTGATGAGTATAAGAAATTAAAAAAAAAAAAAAATAACAGTATTTTACCTAGAATGCTTATCGAAGATTTTTAATCAAATTGTGGAAGAGTTAGAGGAGTCGGGAGAGGTTTATAAACACTTTCTTTGCATACTATTAGGTTACATGTATATATCGCCTCCCTTTCAAGGTCAATTCCCCTCTCCCATTACTATGCTATGAGCTCATTTTCTGTTATGCCTCCAACAGCATTTCGTTTAATGGCTCTATCATTCCTTTAAGCAAAGGCTGGTCAGTTTTGTTGTCGCGTGTGTAGATTTAAATTAACAAACAAACAGAAATACTATTAATCCCTAGATAGAATCCTCTTTACCCCCTCCCCTTCATCCTTTTTTTTATTTAAAAAAATATATACTGAATCGCGTTTACTTGATAGCTAAATGAATCCGTCTCCTTGAAATCGAGGAAATAAGTGTTCAATCGAAGGGTTGACTTGGATTAAATGTGGATCCAAAAAACAGGGGCCTAAAAAAAAAAATTAGGATAGAGGATGGGCGTGGATAATAATCTGAAAATCGACATATCAATTCTCTGCTAAAAGTCAAACATGAACACTGATTCCAAATATAATAATAACAATACTATTCAATAAGTTATGCGCTGATATCCGTAAAATTAAATATATTAATCGGAATGTATTTGTATCAGTGATTTAAAATACCTCATTCCAGTGTAATTTTTAATTTTCCGTACGTAATTAATACCTTACCTTATTCCTTAACCTAATTAAATAGGGTACCTATAAAATTATTCCTATTATATAAGCCAACAATCTTGATAATAAAGATGATCTCACAATCTGTTAACAAGGTATTTATACATAAAAACCTTTTATTTAAAAAGGCAATCAGCTAAATAGTTTTTCTATTCAGAGCAAAATATAAAAATTTGATGGTTTTTATTCAATTTCGAAAATCGACTGTATACAAATATAAACCTTGAACCAATGCTCAGTGGGTAATGAGCTGCTAGAGCGGCAGTGAGGTGGTCAGTTGAAAAAAAAATTTTAATTTTATGTAAATTTTTTAACCATTTTTTAATAGTTTTTTGTATACTGGTAAATTATATTTAATAAACTCTGAGGCAAAAAAAAAAAAAAGAATTCAAACATAATAAAAGTTTCAAGATAATATCTTTGTTTTTTTTACATTTTCGTTTTATTTCTTGTAGATCACTTTGTTTGATTGTTATTAAAAATTAGTAGCGAGTGGTATTTACGAGTAAATGTGGTTGGTCGATGCTTTTTTAAGTCTATTCATAATGGCCATTCCTTCATCGGAGTCAGTGACACCCTCAATTATAACTTCACGAGCGCCCAAATCGTCTGCGAGTCTTAGGAGATAGAACATATTGCTACCAAGAACAGGCTTTGATTTAACTAAAAAGATCAGCAGCTTTATTTTGATGCTATCGGAATCAGTATGCAAAATTTCGGTTGCTGAGCGTGTGTTAATGTCTTGTCTCGAAACTGTAGTAGGTACATTTTCGATTAGGTTTTTGGGTTTAGATAACTTTTCTATTTCAAATGACTCTATGACAGATTCATAATCAGGAAGAGAAGTGTCAAACACTTCTACAGAAAATTTAGAGCGAGGTAAGTCTAGCCATTTGATATCTGAGGCAAGGCATACCAACCCAACAAGTATTTCTGAAGAGAATTTTTTAGTAGCCGATTCTTCTGAAACTTCATTATCAATAGAGCTAGGCAGATTAAGAATGTAGTCAAGCATTTTTTGCTTTGTTAAAAGTTGAGAGTATTCACCTCCAATGCTATGAGTAGGGTTAGAATGGCTATTTAAGCTAGAGTTTTCACCAGGGATAAACAATGAAACTTTGGCTTTGGGGCTGTAATGCTTATATTTCATTCCTGGTGTAGTAGGAGCCGACTCAATCCCAGAGTCTGAGAAATTCTTACCATATACAATAATTTCATTCCATAGATTTAAAGAGTAGGCATTTTTGTGGTTGGATGAGCTTTGAGTGAGAGGATTTAAATTCACGTTTCCATTTTTAAAAGGCTGATCAGGCGAACTTTTTGCCATATTTATAATCTGTTCATACGAAACTCCGCCTGGTCTTAGAATACAGGGTATTTTTACCATTAGGTTGTTATTCGATATATCGGTAAACGAGTTAAATTTGTCAATTTGGTTTAATAAATCCAAGTGATTTTCTTCGCCGCTAATTTCGGATTGCAATGTATTCTTAATTGCATTGATATTTTTAACAGGTAACTTGTTCGAAATTGCGTCAATGACTGTTGACTCGAGACCAATTTCGCAACTTCCTGAATCAACAACTAGCGGAATTAGGCCTTTCAAGTCTTTAAAGACGTGACTGGCGAGGGTTGGCGAAGGTAGACCTGAGCTGTTTGCGCTAGGTGCTGCGAGAGGAACGCCACAGCATTCAATTATTGCCCTAGCTATAGGGTGGCTAGGTAATCTGAAAGCAACAGTTGAGTTTATTTCACTGTTACCAAGTATAATTTTTGGTATGCATTTTGGTTTTGGTAACACAATTGTCAATGGCCCTGGCCAAAAGCTATTAATAAGTTGGTGGTATATTTTAGGAATTACATCAATGCCCAATAGTTGTGGGCCTTCAGTATCTGAAGAAGATAAAGATGTAGAATTTGATTCAAAGTCCGGTTTGTAGAGATTAATAAGCATTTCTAAGCTAGACACATGTACTATTAGAGGATTATCTGAAGGCCTGCCTTTAGCCAAGTATATTTTGCGAACAGCAGTTTCAGAGAGTGCATTAGCAGCTAGACCATATACAGTTTCTGTTGGGATGGCGATAGTTTCATCGTTTAAAATACAGGCTACCGAAAAGCTTAGCCAGTCGGGCCAGCCTGAATCTTTTCCTAACATACTGACGTTTTGGACATCAATCTGATTTTCGTTTTTAGTATTGCAAAGAAAAGGCATTTTTAAAGAAGAGCTCGGGTAATTGTTAATTTTTACATTGTTTATGAAAATAGTGCTTCTTTGTATGCTTGGATCAAACCTGACAGAATCGTCGACTGTTGGGATGGTTATTGTTTTGAAATTAGCTAAACTGGACATTTTTACTTTAGGCGCGCTTTTGCAATTTGAAGCTTGCTTTATGTCTTTGAATTTGTTATGATTCGATTCTAATTTAAAATTTGATGAGGTTGGGCAATAAGGCGCAAAAAAATTTATATTGGAGTACCTATTGTATAATAAAAGTGGATTTAAAGCACTGATTGTTTTGGTATTTTTGCTGAGAAGCGGCACTTTATTATAAGAAAGTAAAATTCTACTTGTCATTAATCTATACAAATAGCTATTTTAACATCTAAATCTAAAATGGAAGATAATTAGAGAGGCTAAATGATGACTTAATTACAAACTGGAATATTGTAGCAAATATTTCCGCATACGAAAGCTGATCAATCAGTCAAAATTTATTTTATTGGCCAAAACACATTTCAATAAAAAAAATTGGCGAGCGACTAATGCTCATTCGCTAAGCTATAGTTAAATATAAATCTATAAAAAAATGCAAAAAATATATAGTAAAATCGATAATATGTAAGGAAAGTGGGAGTAGAGCTAAGCAAGAGAGAATCTGAAATAGGGAGTATTCTGATATAAATAAAATTTCTAATAATATTCTTGCTGTTTACAAATATTATAGACTATGATACTATGTTATTATGCAGTCCCCAGACTTTTTCGGCTTATTCGATGAAGAGCTTTTTTTGTCTTTTGTAGGCATGGGTTTATAAGAGCTCCTCTTTTTATCTGTATTGGTACTACCAAACGTTGAATTTAGCTTTTGAATTCCATTTGAATAAATGTTGGTTATCTTCGAAACAGGTGGCTGGCATTTATGGTCAGCTTCATGCCGATGTTTTAGGCAGTATTTTTTATGGCAGCTTGAGCATGTTGTAAATACAAGGCCTTTTGTTTTGCATGCTAAGACATTACATACTTCTGATTGATACGCAGGTTTTCTGCTAGTAGTGCCGGGAACTTTCTTACATCCATTTCTAATATGCGCCTCAACCTATATATGACGAGTTCATAAAGAGAATTAAACCCAGTTTAAATAAATTTAAAATATGAATTTTTTCGCTATCTATGAATAAGTTCCTGTATGATATGCTATAAAGGTATAAAATGTATTTATACATAATTTTCGCTTTGATATACTTACTCGGAAATTCGGATTCTCTCCTCTGTTTATTGGGATTGCTGCGCTACATAGAGGACAAGTCGGGACTCGGACATCGACATATAAGTTTTTGTGTGTGCAATCATGCTCTTCTATTTTCCAATGGCTCTCGCTAATAAAAACAAAAACAGTTTGTAAAGATTTAGTTTTGAAAAAATGATATAGAATGAGTTTCTAAATAAAATACCAGAAGCTTTTTTTGCAATATTGGCACTTGTAAGGCAGGAAATCTATTATTTGGATATGTAGAATAAGTTTATTTTGTCATTCAAGTATCTCTAATTGCTGATATTAGTATTTCTTACCTAGCAAATTACAACTAGTTTTGGCGCAATTTTTTCCAACATCGGGTAATTCCATGATATTCTATTAGTTATGGGTTTATCCTTAAGTATCCTTGAATTGATATTTTTACTTCGTAGAGTATGTTTCTAGTTTCTGAAATTGATATTTTTGAAGATTTTTATGAAGAATGGAGAGGTTGATGGTATTATAAAAAACGTAAGAATATAAAATGTCTAAAAATATGATAAAAAAAGTTAGCGAGTATGAAAAGTGGCTGGTGTTGAATAGATGTATGAATAAATAAAACGATGTTTTTAGAATAGTCGAGTTGTTTTTATATTAGCAACAAAATAACATTTAAAAGGGGTTGATATTAAAAGTGCGTTAATTTTTGGGATTTATCAATTGAAAATATGTTCAATAATGGATATACCCCCTTGGCTTTAAACAATAAAAAAAATATAATGAACCGAATTGAAACCTATGTGCAGTTCTTTTGTTTGTAAAATTATAATTAAAAAAAAAGATAAAAGGTGAAATATACCCGCTATTTATACTGAAAATGAAATAGACATAAGCGTTTTTTTTGTCTACAATTTAAATACGCTTCAGATTGAACACACTATAGCTGATATTTAATTTAAACTAGATCGCTCTTTTTGTAATTACTAATCATACGCAGTAAACCCATAGTTATAAATATACTTGTAGGTATAAAACCAACTCTCTCATCACATTAAATACATCTTGGCGCATTTTACACTAAATAAATTGAATTAGAGCGAGCAAACAATAATACAAATATAAATATAACCTCTAAAATTCTCTTACGTCATTTTTAATTTCTATCACTTTCCATATAAATCTCTCATGACGTATTTTGAATGTTATTAATAAAGCAAGCTAATAAACACACTGCGCCACAATCAAGTAATGGTTGTATACTTATTTATACATTTAAACGATATATTATCTGTAAAAAATATTAAAGTTTTTATTGCAACCAGATGTATAATAGTATAATTATATTGTTAAAAGGTATTAAAAATTTCTTTTAAAAAGAATAATTGAAATTCGCAAGAAAAAACCAGAC
>LSSN01002286.1:0-12209 GCA_001970855.1 Smittium culicis | reverse complement strand
GGAAATGATTTAAGGGAAAACGGAAACAATTCTAAAAAAAAAAAAAGAAGTGTTATTTCATCTAAAAAACTTACTTTTTTTTTTTGGTTAAATTCTATTAATAAATTTATCTAACTTAATAATTATACAAATCGTATTTCAAATATTAAATTCTTTATTAATAATAAATATTAATCAAATAACATCCAATATCAATATGAGCACTATGAAAAGACTCTCAAACTAGCTGAAGAGCTTAGCCTCACTAGCTGACTCTTCTACATACATTTGGGCCATTATAATAGAAATATACTATTATTCAAAAATAATAACTATAATAGATTTTATAATTCTAAAAAAGATATTCGTACCAAAAAAATAAGTAAATAAACATGATTCAGTAGATATAAAATTAAAGCTTAGAATTAATCACATTTTTGTATAAATTATCAAATAAATTGTATAGTTAATTTTGAAGCTCAAGTAGGATCGAGCTTAACCATAAGATAATTAAAAAATTCGCATTATTAGGAATATAATAAAAACTTAGCACCCAGAGATATGAAACAAAATCATATTAAACATATCCCAAATTAAATCTATTAAGTGTCTACAAAAAGTTAACTAGATTATATATGGTTTTGATGTCACAATAGACCCTAAAATCTGGTTAAAAATAAAGTGTGATACCAAACGAGCAATATTACTTTTTTATTTCAAGAAATTATTAACAGATTATACAGTTTAAATTGACAAATAACAAAATCTAAAGCGCTTCATTAAATGGTGATTCGTATGACCAGATTGTAACATATCTGAAAAAAACTAAAAAAAAATTTATTGGCTTGAATTTAAAAAATTTTAATGAAATTATAGATAATTAAAAATGTAAATGAGCTAAACAAGGTGCGAGATCAAATAAATATATTTTTGGTATTCTTAAAATGCAAGATGAAAAAAAATGCTTGATGAAATTGGATAATTATGTGAAATATTTTAAGAGATATAAAATATAATAAATTCATTATAAATAATCTTTCTTAATTCAGAAAATAAAAGCAAATTTTCGCCAAATTATTTTAACAGATATAATAGACAAAAAACTGAACGCTAAATAGATTATTCTAATTAATACGCATATAAAAATCTCAATTATATATATTATTAAAACCAAACCCAAGATTAAATCATTAGTATCAGATGAACTACCAGATTAGTTTTTAAAATTTATTCGTTTTCTATTCATAAAAATTAAATTATAATTAAATAAATATAAGAAAATTGAACAATTTGAATTAATATATCATTTTAATTATAACTTAATTGCATTAAAAAAAAATAATACTTTAAAAGAATCAAAATTTGGAGGATAATTAGACGTATCTTTTTTAAAAAAAAAAACATCTAGTTAAAATTTAAATAATATAACGAAAATCAATGAAAAATATCAAAATAAATATGATATACATGACTTATAAGGCTAATTGATCCTATTAAGTCTTTTTAAAATTTAAAAGTCATGGTCTATGATGAAGTGGATAGAAAAAATTCAAGTGGTATTGAAATATATGAATATATATGTAATGCAGTTACTTATTCTGATGGAGTCTACATCGTTATAAAAAATCAAAAATGATTTATACTTAATATCAAATAAAATAGAAATAAATTCAGATTCATAAAAAATTTCAGAGAATACTCTAAAAAAATGAAAATAATTTGTTTTGCTATTCAAAATTTAATCACATCATGTAATATTTTGAAAGGGATCAAGAGAGTATTAAAAAAAATTTTCCTAAATTAAAATATTCTCTATACCCCATAGTGCTATACAAGAAAAAAATAAAACTAATTTGAAATAGAAAAATATGAGTACCGTTTTAAGGTAATTTTTTATTGAAAAACACTTTAAATTATCTGGTTATAAATATTATGCTCACATATTATTTTTAACTAAAATTTTATTAAATAGAGAATTTAATACCAAAGTTCATATGGGATGTATAAAAGACAAGGTAATTTTGAAATTTTAAAGGTTAAAAAAGAATTAAATGATGCATTAAAAATGATTTACTTATTAAAATTACAAAATTTATGCCAGAATTAATTATAATTAAATAGTAAGATATTTTAAAGTATTCAGAGCTAAAATAATAAGATTCTATAATAGTAAATATCTGATATGATTTTCTAAAGTTATCTTAATTTGAATAAAAGCAAATAGTAGTAAATTTAAGTTATTTTTTACCAAAATAATCCAGAATTTCGATTATTCCGAAAGAGCTAATTATACAAGTAAAATAGAAAAAATTTTCATTAATTAGCTCGGGAAATATGGATAAATTCCTCCAGACTATGAAAGAAAATAAAAAAAAAAATAAAAAATTTGGCTTCAGCGATTACCCAGTAAAAATTTATAAAAAATAATAATATCAGAAATTAAAGTTTATTCTAAAAATAATAATATCACAAATTAAAGTTTATTCTAAAAATATTATTTGAAAAAATAAAATTTTTGAAGGTTTTACACCTCCTCGTTTTTTTTTTATAATCATTACTGTATGAAATTTCTTAATATCAGGGTCTTCACTAAATTTTTGAATAAAAATAAAACATTTCTTAATTTATTCTTTATATTTTATTTTTATTTTGAGCGTAAATTTTGTAAAATTTATAGAAGATAAATAATGAAAAATTATAGGTCAAGAGATTTAATTTTAAGCTATTAATGACAATTTTTTTTTGATTAAAAATAAATTTAAAATTGTATAGCTATTTTAATTAATATTTTTTAGGCATTTATATTTAACTATAAAATATTTCTAATTTATATTAGAAAGAGAAAATATATAGTAAAATCATTCACTTATATTTTATAACAAATATTTTATTAAAAAACGAGCCCTGTTTAGATATTTGTTTATAAATAAAGTTAGATACTAATAAAAATAGTTTTTTATATAATTATTATTGATTCTCTTTAATTTTAAGTATTTTTAGGTATATTTATTGTTATTTGTGTCTTATTTTGAAAAAAATATATCTTTGGTATCATTTAAGCATTTAAAATTTATTAATATATTTATAATTACAAATAAATAATTGTCACAAATTGCTGATACTACAATAGCAAAATTTAAAATTAGTTGTACTATGAATTCTAATATAAATTTATATGTTTTGGAATTAAATTCCGTAAAAATAAGTACTAATAAAATTCCGTGTTAATACGTGGAATATCTACTCGCAGTTTATTTTTATCAATGATTATATTAAAAAAATAATCTAAAAATATATTCCGTGAATACCATCAGTAAATTCATCAAATTTTATCGGTTTTCTAATTCAATATTCATCAAATATTTTATCAATTTTGTTCAATTTCGTCTTTCTCTGAACATGAATCGATTTCTAATCAAAAAAGGGGTAGGTATTTGTATTTATCATTTTATACCAAAAGATATTCACAAGAAACTCACTACCTCACTATAATTTCTTTATTTATGTTAACCTGGTCACTTCATGTATTCTCTATTTTAGCTTTTTCAGATATTCTGAGCCCCAAAGACAGGATTAAAATTTAAAAATTATGGATTTTTAAGTTTATATTATTTATTTTTTATACTTTGTAAATTATGCTGAATGAAAAGGAAAAATTCATGGAAAAAATGAACAATTTTGATATTAAGTATTTTGTTAACTTTTTATGATTATCAAATTATATCTCTCTTATTATTCAAATTATTGAAAAAAATTATTCATTAACAGATTTAATCATATTTTTTTAACCTTATGGGATTCAGCGCAATATTTAAGCTTTTCACCACTCTTATATGTAATTTTCCATTTTAACCACTAATTTTTTACTTTTATATCACATTTATTACGTAATTAACCCTATTTCTTTCGAGTCCATCAAATATATCGGTATTAATTTTTAGAGTTCAAAAAGAGATATAGTGGATTCTTTTTTTTATTTGTTAAGAAATTTCGGCTACCTTAAGAATTTTAATATTTTTATTTTTATTTCCGTGATATTAGCATATGTAGATTTTTTCAATTTTTTTAATTTTAGGGCATCATTATGTTATTTAATACAAATTTTTTTTAGATTTTTATTTTATTTATGTAGATCCGATTTTATCTATCAAATTTATGCCGGAAATTTTATGTGAGGTGATATTTTCCATATAAATGATTTTTATTTTCAAAGATAACTTCTAATTCGTCATTTTTTTTTAATGTAAAATTTACCGCCACTTTGTTTTTATCCGACTCGTGTTTTTGTTTTTGAGCTTTTTTTCCCCATTCAGTTATTCTTTCTCTTGTTCTAGATTAGAACGAGTAGCAGAAACATACTTGGTTTTATTTTCATCCAGTTCTGGGTTCAAACCATTCATCTTGTTAGAACTTAATTTATCCTGCCAAATTCTTCCGTAATATATTTCTTGAAGCTCTTTACATCCTTAGGGTTCGATACTGTGGAAGTGAGTCATATTATTTTCACTTCCTCAAAAATATGATTTTTGTTTAGATTCGTTTAAATTTGAGCTTTAACTATTTTCATATTTTCTTAGGGATTGAAAGATTAACCTTTAAAATATCTTCAATAATTAATCGGTATCTTCCAAGTGCCATTTTAGATGCAATATTATTAGCAATATGAATTTTATCAATAAATTTGAATATAGTACTTGTTGAAACTAGATCATTATGATTTAATAAATGCGTGTTATTAAAATTGTAAAAAAAATACATACATACTTTTACATAACTATTATTTAGTATGTAAAGTGTTTTTTTTTCTCTCAAAGCGAGTTTTTTCATCATTTTTTAAAATCTTTTATCTTATCTATAGCATAATTATTCATAGTTAAATTTTCATTCCAAATTTTAGCCATTTGAACTTGTTCAAAATAATAATTATAATATTGAATATTTTTAATTACGATTGTAACAGAGAGGGCATCACACAAGTATTACTCATACACTATATCAATAATTTTATCAAAAATAATATCAGAAATATTAATTTTCTTACTACTTTGAATCTTTCCATATCCTTTTCTAATTTTATCTATTTAAACCAGGATTTATATTATTTAGGGTCTCGATTGAAGTAAGAGTCTTGGCCTATGCTGTCTTAGCCATAGATTTTTAATAAGTTACTCGGATTAATATCTTATAATCACATATTAAATTCCTTTTCGAAGTGCATATCGTTTCGATTCTTCTTAGAATTTTATAAAAATATAACTCAGTTATTTCTTTTTCGCAATGAGTTTCTATCATTAACAAAATATGTGAGATGTTTTTACGTCTTATCATATCACTCCTACAAAACAATCAAATAATTTTAAACAGTTAGCATTTTTTAAATATATTAGATATATTAAAGTTTTAAATAGTTTTATATAACACTGACGCTACTTTAGAAAATATTTAAACGTATAAATATTATTGGGTTATTTAATTATTGAATCATAATTTTTATCTGTCATATTTTATTTTCTAATAAAAAATTTATCATTTATTATTTATTATTTTACCGAGATAAGACAGTGTGTCATTTTATAAACTATCACGCCAAATAATGAATAAAATTTTTTTTATTATTTTTCCCCAATATTTGGCAGATTTTGAACCAAGAAAACACTATTTTTCAGCTTAGAACAATTGAAATGGATATTTTATAGTTATAATTATTACTAGCAAAATTGGAACGACATTTTGTTTTTTATATTATTTATTTCATTTTAAATGCGCTGGTTGATAAAAAAATATTAAATTTTTTTAATGGGTAATGGTTATGAATTTATATATTTTTAAATTCTTTATTCATAAATCACTATTCATAATGAGTTATCTATTTTTTTTTAAAAACTAGCCGAAATTAGATGATTATCAAAAGAAAAAAATGATGGAAAATAAATAAAATTCGCCCAATTAGATAATAATTATTTTCACAATTATAATTAAGGGGTTTGATTTTATGCCCAGATATTCATATGGCTCTGTAATCTTACCTAAGATATATGAATATTAAAATAATAAATTTTTATTTGATTCGAGAATGTCATATCATCCAAATTAATTGATTTACGCTATCTTTCGATTAAACCTATCAAAATATTTATTAATAGTTTTGGGTTAAATATTAATGTAACCAATTAAATAAATACACGCATTGTAATTATATTGGTTATTGATTAACCATTTAATTGATAATAGTGTCATGAATAACCAAAAAAAAAAAAAGGAGAAAATGAAACTTTTTACTAGCTTTAACTGTATATAAAATATGTAAGGTGTTGAATTATTATAAATAATAAATTTTCCAGGTCTAAATGCGCAAAAATAAATTTTATAAAAATATATCCCCATTGGAAATTAAAAGTTCATTTTTTTTAATTTTTTCCAAAATTTCAATTTAGAGTAACTTGATTTTATTTTATGTTTTTTTTCCAACTATTTCTTTAGGAGTAAATGCATTTTACTACCTCTAGATCTCTTGAATTTTGAAATTTATATCCCTCTCACCGATGGTAGACTTTTTTTTATCTTCCAAATATAGACAGCTACGTTTAATAAAAATGATTTATTTCCGACAAAAAAAAATTATTGAATTTTTATAGACTAGTAGTAAATAATAAATTTACTTAAAAGTCATAAACGAATCAAAAATCAATTTATTAAAAGTATTGGCGGAAAATTTTAAATGTAGTATGTTTTTATTTGTGGAAAATAAGATAAAGAATATAGAAATTTTGAGTTTTATTACATTCACAAATTTTGATAGCAAATTTTGACAGTTATAAAAATACATAAAAAATATGAAAGATATTATTTTAAGCGTCATATTGGCATTAATTTATCGTTTTTGTATTTTCCATTTTTACATTCAATAACTGAAAAGTGAATAAAGGACATTTAAGAATTTAGATATTTTTAGACTTTATTATTATTGGTTTATTATAAAAAAGGTATCTGAATATATATTGAGATATAAAGCAGACTTAATGAATATTTTTTCTCGACTAATTGAATCCAATAAGTATGAGAATTATGAACCATGTAGAGGGAGAAGGTGTATTTTAGATCATAAAAATTCATTCAGTATCTAGATGAGATTATTTTTAAAGTCGCTGATTTTTTTGTAGAAATTATTGAAAAAGATCATGAGAGCTGAGACGATCATAAAATTTTAATGGAAAAAATAGTTTAAATAAAAAATAATATGTATTAAAAATTTTCTAAAAATAAATATTTATACTTATTCAATAAAATTTTATTTCGGTAACTTGATTATTTAATTTTTTATCGGCCTTAGAGACTATATTTAAGGGAATTTAATAGAATAATTAAAATTTTATATTTTCAAGCATTAAAAATATTCTTTATTATTTTAATTAATCATGTAACGGATTTAATCGGGTATATTATTTAATTATATTATATTATGTATTTATATTTTTATATGTTATCGCCAAGATTTAAAAATCTATGACTATTCATAGTGAGTATACTGAATTTAACAAAAAGCATAGGAGCTAGTAAATAATTTTAGTGAATTTTATCTAATATGTGGGAAATTCTTATGAGAAGCGAAAAAATATTTAATAGTTATTTTATTTTCTATACTGGATCAGAAAAAATTATTTATTGTGTCGGAGTTTCCCCTTTACTCCACCTAGATGTTTAATATTAGTCTAGGGTTTTTTTTCTGGTTCAATAGTATAAGTTTGAATAAAGGTTTTAATTGTTTGATTTTCTCAATTTTATTGTACCAAAAAAGCTTCATATCCATTAAAGCTTGGAAAAAGGAAGCCTTTTTATAGTTAAAAATTTAATTATAAAACTTGGTGTTTTACTAATGTTTAAGGTATATAAATGTAAAAGGATAATATAATAAAATAATGTAATAAGATAATGATAATAGTATAGCTAAACACAAAGAGCAACTCTAACATAAAAAAATTCCACAAAGAAGTAAATCCTCTGATAAAAAAACTGTCAGAAGTTGTTCATGTGCTAAAACTTTTAAAGAAAAATCTTTTGTTTTTGTAGGATTCTCCCTATTTCCTTTTTTGAGGATCAACCTCTTTGTAGTCGTATTTAACTACGACAATTGTATAAGATAATCTACGCTATAATATTTACTTTTACGATAGTAAAATAATTGCAAAAGTGATGCGCAAAAAAACTTCAATTGAAAAACCTCCGCTCATCAAATTAAGATTCCCATAAAAGGATATGATCCTTTTATATTCTTAATATCAGCTATTATGAGCCTATGCTTTAATGTGCACCAGTGGACTGGTAAATCTCCTCATGCTTGTCATTGAATTTTTATTCATTAAAAAAAATTCAGTATTTCTATAAGAAATTAATAAATAAGAATATAAAAGCGATCTATTGAATTTTTTTAGTATTTAAGCGTTCTGAAAGAAAAAAATTTTCCATTATTGTTTTAATCCTTTATCGTCAAGAACCCTATGAAAAAAATTAATTTATCGACTCGCTGATAATGCACAAAGGATTTCATTGTTCTCTGTTATTCAGCTTTAAAATAATAGTTTAATAAATATACAGTTTAAATTATTTTTATTTTAATAGCTGCCTTAATCAGTGATTAAAAAACAATTTACCGCCACGAAAATGCACAAAGTAATGAGATTTCAAATATTATGGACACATATTTTTTTACCCAGTAGTTTCACGGTTTTTATATGAGTTATATTGTATATTTTCAGGGGTTGAAATAAGAAAATAAAAAAACGATTAGTTTGGTACAAAAATTTACTCGGATTTTTTGTTTTGAGCTGAATT
Organism: Smittium culicis; assembly: GCA_001970855.1. Classification (NCBI taxonomy): domain Eukaryota; kingdom Fungi; phylum Kickxellomycota; class Harpellomycetes; order Harpellales; family Legeriomycetaceae; genus Smittium; species Smittium culicis. The sequence continues at coordinate 3,401 of LSSN01002286.1, read as the reverse complement.
TATTGAAATTGGTGAGATCAGTTACGTTTATTTATTTTGAATACCATGTGTTTTAATATAGTATTTATCTAAATTTTATTTTTAAACATCAAAATTTAAGATTGATCAAATGCCTACAAGGTTCGGAAGACCTAGAGGTCCAGAGGGGAATCGGTTGAAAATTTACATATTTTATTAGTTTTTTTTAATAGTGTGTACATTATCAATAAATTCACCGCTTAAAAAAAAATTAAAATTAAAATTTAAGAAATCTTTATAATCCATCATTAAGTTTAAAGAAATAAAATGATGAATTAATGTCAGCTAGTGATATATAATATTAAAAAATTCGGTACAAAGCAATTTACTACGCTTTAAAAAAGGGGATAGGTTCGATTGGCTCTTATTTGAGATTATCAAATTGTTAACTCTTTCCCGTCCAACATGATTAAAAAATATGAATTTATTGATTCTTTTATGATTTATAAGTATATTAATAGTTTGCTGCTATTCTACAAATAGTCAATATTTCTTAAGACCTCGGAATTAAAGTATTTTAATTGAACATAGTTGGTTTTAATACGTAGATTAAAAATAGTCTACCGCCCGGGAAATGGATAAATGGAGGAATTGAAAATTCATTTTGATTTTTTGATTTACTTATTTCACTTTATCCCTTTTCCGTCCTTTTTTTTTTAATCTCGGAATTTTATTGGTACGATAACAATAAAAGAAAATACGCGGTAAATAAACTAATAAATAGTCAAGTTGGTGCAAGGCATAAAAATACTAATATTCTTATACTAATAAATTCCTCTGCCGGTCTACCGGCTGCGTACCTAAAGGGAAATTGGATCAATCTACGAACCGAAAGATCCATCCAGGCATTGCTTCAAGTATCCCTTTTCCATCCAACACCCTTTAAAAAAATCGAGATTATTATTCGTTTATGATTTATAAGCAGTTTTATTATTTGTTGCTATCTTAAAATGTAACAATATTTCTTGAAGTCTCGAAATTAAAGTATTTTATTTGAACACTGTTGGATATGTTTGAAAGGTCAAAAGTAGTCTACCGGCCATGAAAGGGTTAAAAATTGAAGATCAAAAATTTCATTTTTATCTTGGGAGATTCTTTACGAAGAGAGCGCTTTTATGCATAAAGAGTTACAGCGTATAAAATTTCATATTTAATTTATATCTATTTAAAAGATACTAGCAATATTTTTAGCAAAAAATAAAATTTTAATGAAATTAATATGTAGAAAAATTAAAATGTCTTTTCAATTCATCCATAACATTTACAATTAATGGATACCCAAGCCAATAGCATTAAACTGCAACAAAGTGCACTCTTCGTTCAGAATCTCCCAATTTATATTTCAAAACATGAGCTATGAAATAATAATCTTTGTCATGAGCCATTAATAAATAAAATGGGGAAGCTAATTTAAAAAAAACTGTATAAAAATTATATTGTAAATTCATTTCAGTAGTGAAAAATGCTAAAGTTATGAAGAAAGGGGGGATACATTAGTTGGTTCAAAAATAGATTTTTTTCGTAGAAAGACGCTAAATCCTGGGTAAAATTAGCAAACTCAACAACTTGAATGATAGGATCTACAAAAGAGTATAAATTCAGGGGTAGTTTCATGCTAGTGATTTTAGTGAATCTGGTCCAAAAATAGCTTCTTAGTTTAAGGACAAATAATGGACAAGTTGGATATAAAAACTGAAATTGGTTTATACTTCGCTCCAATCTAGCAATCCAAGTATAGTATATATATTGACATCCACCAGTTAAGGCCTCTTGTAAAAATATAAATTATCATATTTTCGGCCAGACTAAGTAGTAGCCTTTAATACTAAAAGATGTAATTTGACCAGGCTAAAAGGTGGTAAGCTGATGTCGCTCTTGCCACATAGAACTGGCTACTACTTTCTTTAGTGGCATTCCATTTTAGAGATGTCACAACTCTTATGCTCTACTTCTTTCTAGAAAGAAGTTCATTCAGCCAGTAGGCAAAAGCTGCCATAAAATTTATAACTAATTAAGCGCAAGTAAGCTTATTTGCTTAAAGAGGAAAATGATTTCACTTAAGCTAGCCAATTGGGTAAAATCTCATTGGGCACTCGTTATCATCAATGGTAATTGGATTATCATTTAATATTAGACCAATGAGTTGTAGGAAGGGGAAATAATCAGTAAGAGTAGGGGTAGAGGCTTGTACAATGGGCATTTTTCTAGCTGTCTTTATGAACAACTTAAATGCCTACAACTCAGTCTGGCTTTATATATATTGGCAGACATGCTCTCTTATCCCAAAAGCAGAGTCTGAGGTAAAAGCCATTCTCTATAAATATACTTCCGCGGCAAAACCCCCTTAAATATTTTACTAATCCTAAACTTTAGAGATCTTTAGCTGCAAGAAAGCTGTTCTTGCGATTCACTTATAACTATTGATATCATTAGTTATGTCATACTGCTACAAAGTACGAGATAACTTTGAAAATTTCCCCAAAATTCCTTTTAAAAATAATTCAAATTCACAAAAGCGCTTTGAGAAAAGAAAAAGAGTTGATGTTATAGAAATTCTGTCCGATGACGAAATAGAGCTAATCAAACCACAGCCTATAAGCCAAATAAAATCTACAGAGTCTTCGCTAAAAGATTCTTTTAAATACTTATCAAGCAATAGAACACCTAGATTAGAAAATTGTACTAATCAAATTATATTACATAAATATATTGTCATTTTTTTCAAAACAGCTTTTAATTAAATTTATTTTCACACAATACTTATAGATAATTTTACAAATGTTGATATATCAACGCCCAATCCCGAAAAAAAATCTGTACACATAGAGAATCCTATAAAGCTTAGCGTAGAAGGTAATTTATATTATAAATCTTCACTTTGTCTCCTTTAGATATATTCATTTATTTTTCTCTGTAGATTTAATATTAAAGCCGCGGCTGAAATCTATATATTCATCAAACGATGAAAAATATTTATGTTCTCAAATTAAAAAAAATGAAGGCATGTATACATTATTATCACGAGATTTATGTCGCTAAAATATTTTTTACTTACAATAAATGCTTTAGGCCCTCCTTTATTAAATAGAAACAATCGATCCAAGGATAAGATCCAAGTAGAGAATACAAGAATTGTATGCATTTGTCCAATCTTCTTCCATTTAATATTCTTATTCTCTATTAAACTATATTTACACTTATTTTATTAATATCTACACCACTACTCAAACAGATTTATAAAATTAACAGCCATTGTCTATTAAAGGTACTACACTAAGCTATTCAATTTTTCGAAATAAATACTAACACTTTCTTTTATTTTATATAGGGCGATCTTAGTTTCTATACAACTTGGATTTTCAATGGTGAAAAGGAATCCACCT
>LSSN01002284.1:0-31888 GCA_001970855.1 Smittium culicis | reverse complement strand
GGGGGGGGGGGGGGGGGAGAGATGAGATAAGAGTCTAATTTTTACGCATATTGATTGTTGATGGTGGATTTAGAGTTGGGCAATCAAGGATATTATGGCCTATTTCATTACACAACTCGCACTCGTAGGAATCATCGTTGGAAAAACTAGATTTTGAAGCAATTGCAGGAGATTTGTTGGAATTTGAGTGTTTGTTATTGGAATTGAAGTTTTCTTGGTCATCTCCATTTTCGTAAATATTATTATTAGGTGAGTATTTGGAGGTGTCATTGACTTTCGATGAGCTATTTTTTTGGAGGAGGGTCAATTTATCTTCTAGTTCGGAGTACTTGAAAACCTTATTTTCGATTATTGATTCTAGCTCGTTTAGTTCTTCGTTGAGTTTAGAAATGATATTATCTTTTCTGGAAGCCATTTCGTTCATTTGTTGCTTGATTTGGTTGATTTCCATTTGGTGACTAGCTCTTAGTAATTCAATTTTTTCGTCTACGTTTGTGTCATCTTTATGATCAGAGCTATTATCGAGAGAATATCGGCTGGGATCAATACTGTGATTTAAAGAATTTCCAAGTGTAGGAGATAAGGACGAGTTTTTATCAAATGTTGAATTAGAAATACCAGATGAGATTGGGCTAGAATTCTGGTGATCAGTTAATGGCGAGGATGAGTTGTGAGGCTTTCCATTTTTAGCGTTTAGTTCAGCAGTTAGCCTAACATTTTCAGAGTGGAGAATTGAAATATCATCAATGAGTCTACTGCCTTCAGATTCGAGTTTGTAAATGTAATCGCGAACTTGGGAGGTTTGTAGAATGGTATCGTTCCTTTCTGATACCAAGTCCATATTCATTTCTTCCAAGTCTTTGATCCGTGTTTCAAGCTCAGCGATGATTTCGGCAGATTCGGAAACTTCCTGTAGTAGGCGCTCATAATTATTGTCGTTATTATCGGAAGTGTCAGTTAGATTTGAGATTGACTGAGAGGGCTCTTCAGGGATGGTCTCCATAAGTTTTGAGCTATCTATAGATAAGCTATTTTTGGTGGAATTTTGTAGCTTATGAATCAAGGAACGGAGCTCAGTTAGAACAGATTCAGAGTGGTCAGCCCAGTCTTTTGGCGAGATTTGGTTAGATGAGTCGAAAAGTAGCGCATCAAAAAGCCAAGGTTCGTGGTCGGCATTGTTGTTGATTTGGATGTAAGTGGTTGAGATGTGTTCAGAAATAAGTTTCATGTAATAAAGGGCAGATTCGTAGTCAGATTTAGAAGCGTTTAAAGCAAGTTCAAGTTCGTTAACTTTAGCTTCAAGCTGCTGGCAAGCGATTTGACTTTCTTGGGCTAGGTCAGAATTTTCTTGGGCGCTGGCGGTGACTTGTGACAAAAGGTCTTTAGTTTTAAGTAGGTCAGAGGATAGTTTGATATTTTTGCTTATTAAAGATTCTATATCGGGAGCTTGATCAGAATTTTCAGCGGATTCAGGGTAGATAAGATTATCAAAATTGGGAGAGGTATTTTCCGAGGTATTTAAAGGAGATTGGATGTTGTTTTCTAAGGTATTAGTGGATGATTGATCGGCGTTTTGATTTTGGTTAGATTTTTGGTCAACTAAAAGTTTAGAAGCTAATTCAGCTTCAAGGAGACTAATTTTAGATGAGAAAAATTCTCTTTCTTGAATAAGTTTATTTTCTAAGTTTTGTACTTCAAATTCGAGGTTAGCAGAGGCATCTGGGTCAAAGTCAAAAGAGATATTAGCAGGATTTTTGCCGTAGTCGTTTACAGAGAATCCATCTATACTTAAGTCTTGGGAGAAATATCTACTGACGGTTAGTTGGGCTTTCGATTGTTCTTTTTCTAGTCTGAGCATTCTATTTTCAGCTTCAAGGAGTTCAATTTTAGATTTTTCGCGCAGTTCTAGCCAATCAGGGTCGATTGCTCTATTTTCAATTGAGGAACGGTTATTTCTATTTGAAGAACTGAGCCTGTTAGTGTTTGATGAAGTATAGTCGCTATAATTTGATAAAGAGGAGGCAAGTTTTCTGTTAGATAAGGCGGCAGCACCGCTGTTGGCGACGATGTCTAAGCTTTCGAAATTGGAGGAAGAGGGATTTTTGTTATTTCTAGAGTCATGATTGTTTGAGTATCTGGGTGTATATTGGGATTTATCTGAATCTTTTTGGGATTTTTGATAAGAGTTAGAGGTTGAGTTTAGTTTAGATGTAGGGGCTATAGGGGGTTTATTTTGTTTAGAGGAGGATAGCGATGACTGATTTTTGTTTGTGGAAAATTTTGAAGAGATAATGGAAGATGAGGTGTTCGGTTTAATGGCGGAGGAAAGCCTTCTTTGAGGATTGGGAGTTTTGGAAGGAATTTTGTTTGAAGTAGTTTTATTAGAGTTTGTGGAGGAAGGTGTTGAAGAGGTTCTTGATGGGGTAGATAGCAGAGAGGAAGCGCGGTTTGCATTTTCGGAGAGCGCAATAAGGCGAGAAGAGCGTTGGCCATAGATTCCTTTTTTTGGGTTAGATAAATCAGAGTTAGAAGGTTCAGAGGGTCGACTAGATACTAAGTCTTTTCGTTCGGAGAGTTTTGAGGGAAGAATAAAAATGCCTTTATTTTCAGGGCAGTTGAAATACCTAATACTAGAAAACGGGAATATATAAAATGAGTGTTAAAGTGAGCAAAAGAAATAGTAAGATAAAAATGAGTGTTAAAGTGGATAAAAGAAGTAGTAAAATAAAAATGAGTAAAAAAAGGAAGTGGGAGATAGGATAGCGTACCCCATAGCAGAGCCGTCATTTTTTCCTTTTCCGGGGGTATCGAGTTCGACGCCGGCCCAGACACCAGGTTTTGAGGAGATCTGACCTAGATATCTAAGGATTCCATTTTCAGCTATAGAGCCTACATGAACGGGGACTCCGATTTTTAGGAAAGGGGGAACAAGTAGGTTAGAGGTTTGGTCAGAGGAGATTGAAGATAAGAGAGAATCATATGAGTTTGTATTAGAGTTTGGGGTTTTTAGAGCCTTATTTAAAGCCTTAGGGGAAGAAATAGAAAGGTTATTAGCTAAATTGGGGGTGGAAGATAAGTTAGAATTTGGGGAGAAAGCTTTTGAGAGTGAGGTAGAGTTTTTCCTAAAAGGAGATTCAGATATATTTTTGAGGAGGGTTCTGCCTCTATTGATTGAGTATAAAGCAGGGGAGTTGTCAGAGGGGGAAGAATTTAAAGAGGAGCTCATTTTTTAATTATAAAATTAGTTGAAGGAAGTGAAATTAATAATTATATATACTTTGTAGCCAAAAAAAAACAAAAAGGCGGGAGAGGGGTTTTAAATATTAATAGATTGGCTGGTGAGAAATCATTGAACAGATAAAAAAAACTAGATAAATGAGTGAGTTTGAAGTGGAAAAAAATTGAAGATAAGATATAGTTAAAATAGGGCAGTTAAAGGATTTTTTTTTCGAGAAAGTGGAAGTGAGGTATAATATTAATTCTGAATCGCGGGAATTAGGTTTGATAATTGTCGAGTAATAGTTAGGAGGAATTGTATAGAGGTGATTTTGAAGAGTATTGAGTTATAGGGGGATAGAAAAGAGGCTATAAAATAGATAGAGGCTAAAATTAAATAGAGTGAGATTATTAATAAAGAAGAGAGGTTAAAAATAAAGTCTAGCGAGAATAATATTAAAGTAATAAAAGTTAAAAATAATAGAATGACAGGAAAATAGAAATCCAGTAAAAGCGAACAATAATAGGTAACATTTTTTATGTTTTTTTATTTTTATTATACAGAAAATTTCCTAGTTTAGTGATTGGTGGCAGTTATTGGGCGGAAACAATAGTACACGAAAATATTAGGCAATGATGAATAGCATGTAGACGTTATTGGCAGATTTTCAGGGATAGGAAACATGATCAGCCAATGGATTAGAGGATCGAGAAATTATTGATTGGAGATAGTAGTGGTAACCAGTAGTATTTAATAATTAATGACAGGTGTTTGGATTAGCAATGCAAAAGAATTCAACCAAATTGGGCTTAAACTCTTTCTAGCATTGCGCTCAATAAAAATTACTAATTTATTGATTCGCTTACGAATTATAAGATCATTTATTATTTGCAGTCCATTATAAAAAAACCAATGAATATTTAGTTTTCAATTCCAGAATATACTAATTGGATGTGGTTGGAAATGTTTAACCAATCAAAAGCAGTCAACAGCCCAGTCAACGGTTAACCCTTTGACAAGCGGCATAGTGATTTTGATCTACAAAATATAGCAAATTAGATTCGATAAAAATGCTGAAATTCTGAGACTCATACATTTATTGGTTTGTTGATGAATACTAGCAAATGATAATTATCACTTTAAAGCATAATCGAATCAATGTAAATGTTTCTTTTATTGAGTGTCGGGCTAGAAAGGGTTAAGGGCGTGACAATGCAGGGAGATATGCCAGATTGGCGAACGAGACAGGAGGATAGATAAAACGTGAGAGGAAGTATAGTGATAATTTTTAGCTCAAAATCATTTTGTTTAGAAAGTGTAGAGGTTGTATCCAACGTGAATGTAATTCGTGATACCGTTTGGATGATATTTCCAAGCATAAATTCTCTGAAAATAAACATAAACGATATTTGCAAGAGAGATGCAAAAGTGTATAAAGTTAAATATAGACGAAAAAGTTAGGGATGGCTAAGAGGAGCACAGGTTCTAATTATTTATGGATGAAGCAAAAAAATTTACGAGGTGTTGGTTGTGAATATGCACATAAATTTTTTTGAAAATATATGGCATGTGGGTTAGACATAGATTATGGATAGTTGGGTTTAAACAGTACAAAGATTAACTGCATTAAGGTTCTATGAAAACAACCTGATTAAGAAAAATTTATATCGTAATGTATTTCCAAACTTGTCCCTTTCCGGGGCCAACGCTCTTAGTCCAATTATTAAACAGTAATATGATAAGTGCCATGAAAAAAATATTTATTGGGTGATAAAAAGTTGCTAGCCAATAAATTATTTAAAATCATTTAATAATTTATACTTTGCCTCTTGGTTGGATAGCTTTAAGGTAGCTCAATAAAATTCAACCGTCCCAGAAAGGATAAAGAGAATCGCCCAGCAGTAACTCATTGCTCAAAAGAAGACTGTTCAAGCGGAATCAGCAGGCTGAATTAAGAAAGTTGATTTTGGGAAGTTGGTTGTGGCAGCTTCTCATTGGCTTAAAGGTTGCGTATTTCTATTATCATTAATAATTGGCTCTATTCTCTAATTATAATAGTAGTTTCTGATCGGATTGAATACAATGAATGGTTGCCACAAGATCAAAAGATGCGCTTATCTATTGGATTGAGAGGTAGCTTATCATAAGTGCATAAGTTATTGGGTGATTAGTTATTATGCTTTGCTCGGTTTTCAGAGCCATAAATCCAATGTAATAAGGCATAAATTGGTGCAGATAGCTGGCCAAAAAGTGATCTGTGGGGTTGACCATGTAAAGTCTAGCACTTTACGCTTTAAAAATTAAAATGAAACAGCATGCATAAAAATCAACATACTTCAAGAAACACTTGGCTTATTTCCCCTCTATTAATGCCTGCTATATATGCCTTTTATTAATATCGTCTGTAAGAGCTGTTATTTTTATGCATTTGCCTTCTACTTGCGAATTTGACTACTTTAATTTAAGTTTAGATGCTGAAATCAACACAAATAAGAAAACGCGCTGAGAAATTTCATTGAGAAAATACACATAGTAAATAGTTAGTAAGTATGGCTGACCAAACATGCCAAGTAAAGTATTTACGAAAGTTCTCAGAGGCAAGAGTTGGGAAACAGAAATGGTAAAGTCTTAAACACATCTATAAAAACCTGCTGCGATTGGCTCTATTATTGCATAGCTATTCGACGGTTATGTTTTTTATTTGTATTAACAATTAGCCCACCAATAAGCATGACCTTGGCACTTGGCTATTCGCCAGCCTTGGCTGCTTTGGCTCGAAAAACTTACTCCCGATAATTGCAGCCAGTGATTGGATGGATATTCGCTCCAACATCTTCTGTCGACCCCACCTAAATAACATCTGGCCAATCAGTTATATATCAACTCAGTCTTGGGCTAATAAATGGCCACAAACACCATCGAAATGGTAATTAGTGGTAGAAATTCCATAATATTTACCACGCACACAAACATTTATTCTACTGAGATCGATTTTGACCAATAGCCTCCTGTGCATACAGCTTTTCCAAAGATATCAAGCAATCAATTGGCCTAAAGTCATATCAACAAATATTTTTGGCCAATGATTATCGAGGGCATACACTCAAATTGGCTGATAAAGCGATAAATATACAATAGCAGATTAGCAAATAGAGAGCAGTCGTTTCATTCCCAAAGCCAACCCCAGCCTTTAAGCCCGCCAATCCCTGCTCGTTTGCTGGCCAATCGCCGCCGCCTAGATGCTAGATACGCAAAGTCTGTTAGGCATGAATAAGTTTCGACCAAGTTCTTTGGGCTGCCAATAATTCCCTCAGCTGAAGTTTCCCTCCATAGATAAATGTTGACATGAAAAAAGTAGGTTAATGCTGACAATGAATTTTCCCTCCCCCCCTCATCCCAAAGAGCAAATGCGCATATTTCCTGCGCTCCAGATTAAGCCCTAGAATTCGCGACCAAATAAAGCCTTGGATTTTAAGCCCTCTGTTTTGTTTGCCTTTTTTTTTTTAGCCTTTATAAATCAGCTTCAACGGACTCCTCTCTCTGTTGTTTTTTAGTTTTATAAAATATAAGTATATTTATATTTTCTTTACATTCATCAGACTGCTTTTCTACTTCTATCCAACTTCACTCTCCTCCCCCCCTCCTACCACACAAATACTTTTATCTATTACTTTTTAAACTCAAATAATCAATATAATGGAAGACGAAATCGCTGCTGTAAGCTACTTATCCCTATATACTTCCCTCCCCCCCTTCATCTCTCTTCTCACTCCTCTTCTTTCCTTACTAACTTATTCTTTATTTATAAATAAATAGCTCGTTATTGATAATGGTTCCGGTATGTGCAAAGCCGGTTTCGCTGGAGATGATGCTCCTCGCGCTGTAAGTTCCATCCTTCTATTCTACCTCCTCTCTCCTCACAAATCCTATATCTTTCTAACTTTACCTTTTTGTCTACTATTAGGTCTTCCCCTCCCTCGTCGGTCGTCCTCGTCATCCTGGTGTCATGGTCGGTATGGGTCAAAAAGATTCTTACGTTGGTGATGAAGCCCAATCTAAAAGAGGTATCCTCACCCTCAAATATCCAATCGAACACGGTATCGTTACCAACTGGGATGATATGGAAAAGATCTGGCACCACACTTTCTATGTAAGCACATCCTCCTTTTCCTTTTCTCCTCTAATCACCCGTACCTTATTTTAATCTTTTACTGACTTAAACCTCTCCACTATTTATAGAATGAACTCCGTGTCGCTCCTGAAGAACACCCTGTCCTTTTGACTGAAGCTCCTCTAAACCCAAAAAGCAATAAAGAAAAAATGACCCAAATCATGTTTGAAACCTTCAACGTTCCTGCTTTCTTCGTAAATATCCAAGCTATCTTGTCCTTGTATGCTTCTGGTCGTACCACCGGTATCGTCATGGACTCTGGTGATGGTGTTTCCCACGTTGTCCCCATCTATGAAGGTTACTCTCTCCCACACGCCATCCTCAGATTGGATTTGGCTGGTCGTGACTTGACTGACTACTTGATGAAACTCTTGACTGAACGCGGCCACTCTTTCACCACCTCCGCTGAACGTGAAATCGTCCGTGACATCAAAGAAAAACTCTGCTACGTCGCTTTGGACTTTGAACAAGAATCTGAAACCGCCCTCCAATCTAGCAGCATCGAAAAATTCTATGAACTCCCTGACGGTCAAATCATCACCATCGGTTCCGAAAGATTCAGATGCCCTGAAGCTCTCTTCCAACCCAACGTCCTCGGTCTTGAATGCTCTGGTATCCACGAATCCACTTACAACTCTATCATGAAGTGCGATGTCGATATCCGTAAGGAATTGTACGGTAACGTTGTCTTGTCAGGTGGTACCACCATGTACTCTGGTATTGCTGACAGAATCCAAAAGGAAATCTCATCCATGGCCCCATCCTCCATGAAAATCAAGATTGTTGCTCCTCCAGAACGCAAATACTCCGTCTGGATTGGTGGTTCTATCCTTGCCTCCCTCTCCACCTTCCAACAAATGTGGATCTCAAAACAAGAATACGACGAATCTGGCCCTTCAATCGTCCACAAAAAATGCTTCTAATTTTTTTTTAATTATCTTAAAAATCCTCTTTGTGTGCTTCCTAATAAAAATTCTTATTTAACCTCTCCCTAATATTTCATTATTTACTTTGTCATTTATTATTACGTCTAATCTATTTAATAATAATCACACTCTGATTTACTACAAAGTTTAAACTATTATTGATTATATTTATTATTACTAACTAATCCATGTGAAAATTAAAAACTCATGTTTGAAGAAAGAATAAATTATTGTTAATTATGCTTATTATTGCTACTAATCTCTATAAAAATAAAATCTTCTAGTTTTCTAAAAGATTAAACTATTGTTGATTATATATATTATAAAACTATTATAAAATAAAGTCATCTTGTTTTTATGTTTCGATCCCACTTCTTTTCTGTTTTTTAGATTTGATAACTGATCCACTTTTCTTGCTCTCCAAGTATGCATTAGAAAAGCTTTCCAGTACGCTAATAACAAAATACGCAAGCATACCTGCAATAAACAAGTTCCAGCCCATTGAAATTAACGAAAATTCTCCATCTCCGTCGCCTTCCCCTCCACCGCCGAAATTTGACTTTTGTTTCACAAGCAGGTTTCGGGTAAACTCGCTTGCTTCTTTTGATATGTATGTCTCCAGTAAGTAACACAGCTGTTCCACCATCCCTTTACTGAACACAAAGATAACGAACGCCGTCTGCATCGACGATTTCACCACTGATTTACCAAGAACCGTTGCTCCAAAGAACTTGTAGAATCCAACTCCGAAATGCCCGCACGCCATCCCAGCAAAATCAAACAACGGGTTTGGAATCTAATTGAATATATATATTTTTTTTATTCAGGTTATCAATCATTTATATTCGAAATATGATATGTATATATGTATATATGTATATATTTGGTATTTTTACTGATGCAAAGAGGAATATTCCAAAGAAACCGAACGTCTCGAGACCCATGTATAGGTAGTACGTAGCCCAATCCTGCACTGTTACTTCAGCGTCTGATCGCGCTCTGCCTTTATTGCCACGCTTTTCCGCATCAATCTTGTTTCGTATCCGCATTATCTCTCTCTTTGGGTCCTTTGACGCTATTATTATTTAAAAAAAAAAAAGAAAAGAAATAAAAACAACATTAGATAAATAAGCAAAAAAAAAAAAAAGCTATAAAAAAAACTCCATAAACCTGCTCTGGCAATAAAGTACGGCGGCAGTTCGCCGATCGCTGTTCCAATGCCCCAAACAAGACTCTCGACAATGACCTTGTAAAAAACAAGCATGAACAGTCCATCGCTCCCGCTTTTGCTGTCCACATGCGGGCCTAGGCACGTAAACAGTTGCTCCTCGTCGCTGCCACTACTGGCGAATGTGCGGAAGTTGACGTTGTTGCATTCGTTCGCCAGGAACGTCACTCTCATTATGAACGGGCCTAGAAACAGCAGGAACGTGTGCAGGCCTGCGCCCAGCCCGATCGACGAGAGTATGCCCAATACCAGCCAGTAGCCGTACCACTGCATAACCGTCTCGCCCCTCAAAACAGTCTAACCAAGAAATTAAAAATAGAAAAAATTATTAGATATCAGTGAGTATAGACTTTTCCTCTCTTCCAACATAATTACTAATAAAACGAACAAGAAGAATATTTTTTAAAAAAAAAAAAAAAAGCACTTTTTCGTAGATCTTACTTTGGAGAGGGGACTGGTATGGCTGCGTATGCCCAGATACACCATTCCGATACTCGACGCAGCGACTAGCACGTCCTTGCGCATCATGTATTTCCTCATGTAATGCTTAGCGCTTCCTGCGACGTACGCAGCCGCGTTCGTGAGCACTTCCACAGGCGACTCGTAGAAACTCACCGCAGCCTCCGTTACCGCTACCGAAACTGCTGCCACTTCGCTCTTCTTCGACGCGCCGCTCTTGTGCATCGCACTTGATGATTTCCTTTTGGTCACGCGCTTATTCTCGCTCTTGGTCATACCGCTGGCTACAACTGCAACTTTATTTATTTTTTAATAAGCATAGCAATAAGATATTTTGTAAAATTGAAAAAAAAAAAAAATTAAATTTTTTCTCTCATAGAATGATTTTGGCTATTTAAAATTATATATATATGTATATATAGATGCATACCTGGATCTGATGCTGACAGCGATGGCTTTCTTTTGACGTTGGATCTCGAGGTCATATTATTTGTTTATTGCGAAATAGTCCTTGTTTACTTGTATTGAATCCACTTTATATATATATATGCTTTCTAATAATAAATATTGATTAAATTCGTTTTGCGTGTTTTTTTATCTCTAAATGGAAAATGAGATATCTTTTCCAATCTAACTTTTATAAAAGGCTTGATATTCTCTATTTTTGTCGCCCTCTTATTAAATGCGGTTGCAGCTGATTAAGGTATTGATCTACGTTTGATTTTTTATGAACAAATCGGGTAAATGTAAGTAAAAATGAGTTTCTTTATCCGAATTAGATAATTTATTATACAAGGTATATAGGACTGGACAAAAAAAATATGGTTTATAACACTAAATTTACATAACTCCAGCTAAGCGGGGGGAGGGAGAGGAGGAGAGAGAATAAAATAATAAATATATAATTATTACCTCAGTAAAGAGAAAGGGTTATATTTGTATTATCTCCTCGTAGTTCGGGGATAAATTGCGTAGGTAGTTTACAATCTCCTTTCGCTAAAAAAAAAAAAAAAGAAGTTGTATTTGATGTTGCTTGAAAGTTGTAGATTATGTGGATATAATTAGAGAGGAGAAAGAATTTAAAGTTTTTTTTTTAATTTTTATGCTTCAGAATAATTATAGCCTAATATCAGCCCTTAATTTCGTTAGCCTTTTTTATTAAGTCTAAAAGAACTAATATTAATTTCTAATTTTCAATAATATCGTCGCTGGCCAATTAGGTATAGGCCTTATGTTATTTATTTTTGCGAATTCCAGCCTATGTATATTTTCTAAAATGCCTACTAATCTCGCGCTATAAAACTATCGCATATGCCATTAACCCATAACTCTGTTTTATTTTATTTTATTTTTTACAACCACTTCACTCCTCTCTCGCAGCTTGGCGTTTCTTAAGTGGGCCTTAATTAGCCTTACGCTGACTCTAACTATGCCAGTCCGGCCCTGCTGTATACATATTCTATTCTGTGCTTGAATTCTTCCCTTTATAAGGCTTAGTTTGTATCCAGACCTTTTATACGTCGCCACTTTTCTGAGCCACTTATTTTTTTTTTTAGTATAAGCTGTTGCACTAATTGCGCTTTCGATATCTACGTTCACGGCCCAGTATCGGGCGCATTTACATGCAACTGAACAGCTCATGTGCCTTGCACACTACAACTATAAAATTAAGAGATCTCTATAAAAATTTTATTTCCCGCCAAATATTTCAGTCCCATTTTCATCTAATTCCAACAAAACGCATTTATTGGTTCATGCGGTCTTATTCGCTCATTTAAGCTCGATAATGTGTCTAAAAATAATAGGCGAAAGAACTACAAAATCAAAGCTTCTTTTACGCCGCTCAATACTTTAGTAAAATGTATGGTTTAAATCCAAACTAGCTATCTTAACACTTATCAAAAAATCTTCCATGTGTTGCGCCTACAAAATCTTCATAAAACCGGCCATAAATTCCAAGCACTATAAACCGTCTTCGATTTAATCAATACTTGGCCCTCCCCAGTTCATATCTCCAGCCCAAAATCCCTTTCCATACATAAATGCAGACTGTGGCCATTAGAAAATTATATTTATACATCACATATTCGCTCCACAATTAGCATCAGCATTTTAATTTATAGCCTAATATATCCTCATCTACTATAAATTTGATTTGCCATTACTAACTTAATACGCTTGTTTTTCTTATTGATTTCACACACAAGTTTAAATACAGTTTAACTTTTACCTTTGTTACTACTAATAACAGCCTCCCACTATTACAGAAAAGGTTTATTTACAAAATATAGCTATGGAGGCCAAATTTAAAAAATAATTTTAGATAAACCAAACTAAAAAATAAAAAGGTCTAAATTTTTTTCAAAAATACTCAAACATAAATGACTGACTTATTCGGATTTAATTCGGATTTGGACCGCAACGGCCCTACTAAACCGTTAAAAGCACCCTATTTTAAGCAATTAAATGTATCTTTTCATAAATATAATTTCTCGCCCATATCTTTGCCCATTTATTCTAAACTTTTTAATACTATTTGGCAGAATAAAAGCTCATCAAATAAGCTATATCGTTTATTCACTCTCAAAAATATGCTAATTATATGTATTTATAGCCCCCCCCCCCCATTAAATACATTCTCCAACATTCCAACTACCACTTCTCCTTAACCTATTATTAACGCACCGAAAGCGTCCAACTCCTTTTTATTGACTTTTAACTCATAAACAGCTTTCGCTTTGACCTGATCGATTATGATATGTATAATTAAATAATAAAAAACATTTAATTCCTTTATTAAAATATTTCATGGTCAATCTATCCTCTATGACAGCACTCGCCGCTTCTAGCAGGAATAGTGTTATATATTTTAAATTTATTTGTTTGAAGTTTTATTTTATTTTAAACTTTCATCACTTATTCTATCACCAAAAACCTCATTTCCTTTCAAATATGCTCATTTGATTATCTCGCTAGTAACATTTATACTTTGCCTTAAAACGAAGTTTTTAAAATGCTCTTAACTTCTTATTAGATTATTGCTTTGTCAATTTTATGCTAACCTATATAATCACATACAATAAAAACATGCCTATATTCTGAATAAAAAAATATGCATTTGCGATAAAGTTTGAATATTGGTTTTTTAAGGAATTATATACAATACCATTACTTGGATCAATTTTCTCTTAAAATAGCGCTTTTTTATTTCTAAAAAGCTTACATTTTAGCTCCCATTACAACATAAATAAATAATCGTGTACTTTTATCACTGTCAATCTAGAATAAAAAACCTCTATATTTCAAGCGTTCAATATATACAATTTCCTTATATTTGGTCTTTACATTGCATTTATACTTTTATCATGATTAAAAAAAATCATACCAATTAATATACATAATATATTTATTAAAAGTTATTTTCCTCTATGATTTATTTAATATTACTATAATTATTATTTCATTTCCCGAAACGCTCGATTTTATTTATTTGACTTCTAAGCGTCTTTATTATTTTTGATTTTTTCTTTGATTAATTAATAAATATGTATCATTAAAATTCAATTATTAAACTTTTATTAATTCTAAATGAATATTTCCGATTTATAAAATATCTAAGAATTGGTGTATAAAGAGACTAGATAGTATTAGTAAATTTGAAATAAGCGTTATTTCTTTTGGAAAATCGTCTATTATTTTAAAATCAGCGCCAAGAATTTTAATATCTCAGCATATATACCACAAAATTGAAATTTTTAGATTAAGAAATTCTTCCTTTTAGCGGTATTAAATGTAATAAACTCTTAATATTGATATTTAGAGACTATTATATGAATTATGATTTTTTTTAGTCATGGTATTTTATTGCTAATAAAAAAATACTAGGAAATATGTGGTAAAGTTAACTTTTGTTTTTTATGGTTGGTTCAAGGCACATAAATAAACTAACATTGTAATTCATAATAATTCTCTTTGCTAGTCTAATAAACTGTGTGCCTAAAGAAAAATATGATCAACCTACAAAACCCCAAAGATCGTCGCAGGTATTGCTTCAAGTAGGCTGGATGACTTGAAGAAACAATCAGTTGTGATATAAAGCGCATTTATACAAGACCGAATTCACAGAGATCATCGTTTTCTTAGACAGTGCCTACACCAAGCAGGGAAAATAAAAAATAGACTTGTGCTCATATTTGATAACTTTCGATCTGGGTATCCTAAAATAATCAAAAATTTTATTTCTATTTAAATATAACAGAAAAAATACAAGATATAAATATGATACGCATTTAAATATCATTTATATGTCGTAGATAAATCAGATGACAAAGAAGGATCGAAAAATTATGAAAAAACAAAGACATAAGTCTTAGTAAACAAGATTTGAAAGAGATCTTATTTATATAAACTTATCTAAACATATATCTAGGCAGTTTTTTTATACAAAGAAATTTTATTATTTGTGATTTTTTTATGTTGAGGAATTTGCTTCTGCTAAGTTTTATTTGTTTTATTAATTTTATACTATATTAGTTCTACATACATTAGTTTTTATTATACTAGTAGTTCTTTAAATACTTTAACAAAACTTCTATATAAAGAGGACAAGAATCAAGGAATAAAAAACAGCATCCAAAAAAGTTTTTTATTATTGTAGTATATATATTATTGTTTTTTATTTTTCTCATTAAGAACCCAAAGTAAATCCTTAGCCTAAATTTATTATAAAGAAAAGCTAAGTGGAGGACAAGGAATTCTCCGACATAATTGGGGGCTCTGCCGGGGATTCATTTTACTTATTATTTTACTCTATTGAATTATGGAAAAAGAAATTATCAGCACACCGAATACAGATCCAGATACCAAAATTGATAGCGCAATTGGAGAAATGCGTATGATAATTCCAGGTGAAAGGAACTCATCAGTTTTTAATGGAGATAGAGTGGACGAATTTTTGGAAATTTTTGATTTAATTACTTGCAAAAATGGAAAAAGAGAAAAAACTTTATTTTTTCCATTTTATTGTAACAAGATACTGTTAAAAATAAAAAAAAAGTATCAGCTACGAAAACAGAGACTGCGATTCCTTCAAAGTGATGTTGAAAAGAAGGTATAAAGAGAAAATTCTTGCTGATCCGTTAGACTCGTTGAATCGGCTTGTTTTATAAGGAACCAGTTCCGAAGATTTCCTTACGTTTTTTGACGAGTTTGAGTATGAAGCGAAAAAGGTTCAAAAGCATGGTGAATTGACTAAATCTAAAAATTCTAAAGTTTTTATTAAAGCTTTACCATCGGAATTGATTATGATGAAAGAAGTGCTCTATAAAAATGGAGAACTTTTAGAATACGAAAGCTTATTAAAAATTTTCAGTATTTTATGCGATGCAAAAAATAAAATTTATAAATTAAGAGAACCCGAATAAGCAATATCGCCCACAGAAGAGAAATTAGCTTCGAAGGATGAAGAAAGCGAAATGAAAACTTTAATAAAGGAAATGAGCGCGCTTAATTTGCTTTATAAACGTAACTTAGAGCTTCAAGAGATCAAACCGAAGTTTAATAGTTATCGCAGCGAGGGTTAAAATACTTTTATTTATTGTGACAGGAATCGCTTAAAACGGGATCGCAAGATACTCGATAAAGATATAAAATCTGGAATCGTCAAAGTTGGAAGTATAGGCATGGTTACAGATCCAGCTGGGCAAGAGTTAACGCCCAACTGGGGAAAAGGCGGAATCAAAGCAAGGCTCAGAGAGAATGTATCAATAAGGCCAATATCTGTTAACTCAGTTGAAAAGGATGCTACAGAAAAGTTTGATAAGATGCAGCCAGATTATTTCAAAGATTTAATTTCGTGCAAAAATTTTAAGAATTTAGTTAATAATCTTGCTGCTAAAAGATCTTTAAATGATGATACTAGTAATAACAAAAAGAAAAATAAAAAGAAATATGATGCAAGAAACAACTTTAACCCAGAAGATATACCACTTTTTGACAGAATGGAAAAGATTTTCAGCAATAATGAGCAGCTGATAGATTTTAGCCAGTTTGATAATCCCAACTATAAAATGAAGGCAAAAATAGTCAATAAAAATTTGACGGAAGCATTGATAAAAAAGTGTAAAGAGCTAAAAATAGAGTTAACACTGGAAGAATTGGCCACAGTTTCACCCGTAGTTAGAAAATGTTTAAACGAAGAGTTCGAAGTGAAACGAGTTGCCGAAGTGAAGAAAGTAGAGAATAGTGTGAATAGTGTGAAATTAAATTCCGAAGATTGTAAAAGCGACTATCTTGCCGTAGGATCGCGGAGAAAGATAGGTATTATACAGGAAGCTGAAATAGAGGTTCTTTTTGATGAAGGTAGCAATGTAAACTTAATGTCTATCGAGGTTTACAAAGCTTTGGAATCATTGGGAAGAGCGAAACTTAAAATTGACATAAAATGGCAAATGAGAAATGTAAATTCTGGCGTAAGCAATTTATTTGGAGTAGTCGAGAATTGTATGATAGAAATTGAGAGGTGTAAAGTAAAGATACTTAATTTCGTGAGTAGTTCAATAAAAGAAGCTATAATTCTTGGTAGGCCATGGGATGTAAAATATAGAGCTCTGAAAGATAACAAACAGGATGGGGTTCTTTAGTACATTATAAAGAACGGATTTGATGGAGGAGTTTCTACTTTTTGTGTAAACAATATAAACGATGACAGAAGATTTCTCAACAAAATGGATGAATAAGAAATTAACATAAGGAATGGCTATAGCATAAGACTTGTGCGGGAGTTTGAAGATCTAATTAATAAAATTTCAGAAATATTATATTAGTCTAATTGTAATGAGCACAATTCCTATTATCCCATCGGCCAATGATATGGAAGGATTTACACTACATTGTTATATAGAAAATCCCAACAGCATTGTTATATAACAAACTACCCAAATAAACTAATACCTAAAAACATATATAAAGAGAAGCTTAGCCGACCTCATGGAAAGGCTAAGCTTTTAAACACGTATTCTCGTTCTAGTTTCTTAGTCTTAGTTTTTGCCTTAGTCCTAGTCCTTATTCCTTTATTTCTTCTCTTTTTTTATATTATTACATTACATACTAATAAAAATAACCCGAATTATCTTAGCTCTTACACTAATATCAGAACTAGATACAAAAATTCCACCGAAAAGATAAAGCCTGTAGCTATAAAAAGTATAAATTTTGAGTCGTCTGGTCTAAACTAAGAAGAAATTCGAGACAAGATTCTTTCAATAAAAATAGGTGACGAAAATTTAAATTCTACCGAGAAGGAGTATTTTCAGAGCTGCCTTTTAAAAAATTAGAGAGCTTTTTCATTTGATTCAAAAGAAATAGGCTTGCTTAATATTACAATATAAAGCAGTGTTTCTATAGAAACAATAAATCATATCCTTTGGATGCATAAAAAGTATAACATACCTAATGCAAAACTAGAGGATGCAAAAAATCTAATTAAAGAAAAAAATGGAATTGGGTATTTTTGAACCTAAAAATTGCCCTTATTCATATCCTTGGTTTATGATAAGAAAGAAGGGCGACATATCACTTAGATTTATACAGGATGTAAGAGAAGTCAATGAACTATCAATACGAAATGCTGGAATACCACCAATACTAGAAGAATTCTCCGAAGATTTTGCTGGAAAACCGATATATTCCACGTTTGATATGATGAGTGATTACGATCAAAAATTATTAAACGAATTTTAAAGAGATTACTTCAGTCTTCAAAATACATTAGGATTAGTTAGAATGACCAGATTTTCAATGGTTTGGTGTAATTCTGTAGCCTTATTTCAGCGACTAATGAATATATTTTTCTTCAAGCACATATTGAAGATATGGGTATATTACTTGATGATGGGGTGGTAAAAGGTGGAATTTTAAATGACGGACATGAGAAAATAAATAGAATCAGAAAATTTGTGCTCAACCATATAAAAAATGTAGAAAAAATCTTAATGACCATAATAAATTCAGGACTAATTATAAACGGTGATAAATGTTTTTTTGGAGTAACAGAAGTAGAAATTTTAGGGTTTTTATGCAAAAATGAGGGCAGAACTCCGGCTGATAAAAATGTGATGAAAATCTTAAGCTGGCCTATACCAAGAAATTTAAAACTGTCGAGGGTATTTTTGGGCTTATGCGCATTTTACCGAGTATGTGTGGAAATTTTTGCTAGTAAAACCTAATCTTTATATGATTTGGCAAATAAAAGCGGTTCATTTTATTGGGGATCAGATCAAAACCACGCCTTTAAAAATATAAAACAAATTCTCACATCAGCTACAATTTTGAGACCTATTAATTTTAGCAAGGGTGCAGGAAAGATTATTCTAACAGTTGATGCTAGCCCTTTTGGGGCTGGAGCATTCCTAAAACAAGAAGATGAAACGGAATCCGATACGTTTGTGGGTATGAAAGTAAATATTTTAATGGCCGCGAAAGGCGTTAACCTCAAATAAAACGCGAACTTTTAGCCTTAAAATTAATGGTTAAAAAATTAAAAATATAC
Organism: Smittium culicis; assembly: GCA_001970855.1. NCBI lineage: Eukaryota > Fungi > Kickxellomycota > Harpellomycetes > Harpellales > Legeriomycetaceae > Smittium > Smittium culicis. The sequence goes on along the minus strand of LSSN01002284.1, from coordinate 13,339 downwards.
TTATACGGTATAAAATTTACATTTGAAACGGACACTAGATCACATTTATTTATGCTAAACAAACCGGATCTTGCCAATGAAACTGCATCAAGATGGTTATCCTACCTTCAATTATTCGACTTTGATATAAATCACATAAAAGGAGAAAATAATAGAGTTTCTGATGCATTAAGTAGAGATTCAAGGTATGAAATACTAGACAATATAGTTTCAAACAACAACGTAAATCTCAAAAATCTGCAAAATATAGATAATAAGCTTTATAAAGTTTATATGTATTTATCCGGAAATGAGAACAGTAACCAAGGGTTTTTCAACAAGAAAGATTTGTTAAACTATCTTATTAGGGGTGGTCATATTTTTATAAGGGCAAAGGTAGACAGAGTTCCAAGAAAGATGGTATTTGAAAAAGATGAGCAGAAAGTGCCTTTGAAAAATATTCATAATGTAATTGGCGGAGGACACCGCGGGAGAGACGGAACTATGGAAAAGCTCAAAGATATATATTTCTGAAACAAAATGTATAAAGATGTAAACTTATTTATAAAAACATGTGAAATATGACACAGAAGTAGTCAAACCAGAATTGAAGAAAAGTTTATACTACCTGGGAGCCAATACTGTTCAGTAAAATAGAAGTCGACCTTGTGCTCATGCCAACTGGGATCAATAACATAAAATATATAGTCGTAGCTAGAGATGACTTTTCGTGCTGGATTGAGGCAAAAGCTCTTCATAAAAATTCTTTGGATTTAGTATGGCCGTTTTTATACGAATATATACTTTGCAGATTCGGTATTGTAGGCAAATTTATTTCAGATAGAGGCGAACTAAAATCCCATGAAATAATTAACGCGGCTAAAAATCTAGGAATAAAAATTTCTTTTACGACTTCATACCACTGTAAGAATTCATTCTAACAGCCTCATTATATCTAACAATACCAGTTTTTACAATGACCATTGTACCAAAAAAGGACCACAGTAAACCCTACACCATATCGCCAACGGTTTACAATTACACTATAAATAACTCTTACTTTACAAAGATATTTAAACGACTGGTTTCCCATCTCATGGAAAAGCAGGTCGTTTAATCTGTGATAATTTCCATTAGTTTCTTATTTCTTTATTTCAACCTTTCCCCCATTAGTATTAGTTAAATAAATAAATTAATACTCTAGCTTTATTCTCACCTTTTACAACCACGCACAGTCAAATGGTATGATAGTGCGTGGCCATTCTTCGTTAGTTAATGCGATGTCGAAACATTGGGATGGAAAATCGGGAAATTGGCCTAAATATCTCAGTTTGGCTCTATGGGAATATAGAGTTACAGCCAAGCGCAAAACATGAGAATCATCTTAAAAGCTCGTATATGTCCAAGTCGCGGTGTTGCATATAGAGTCTATTGTTAAAGCCTGGAACTAATTATCTTTGGAAAAATAAATTTCTACTGAAAAATTACTATTGAGGCGTATGCAACAATTTAAATTGAAGGAAGAACTAAGCATAAACGCATTTGAAAAAATCAAAGAATCTAGATCAATTGACAAGGAAAGGGTTGATAACAGCAAGAGGGTAAGAAAAGTAAGGATGAAAGAGGGCAGTTTAGTTTTAATTTACGACAACACTAAAGGTAAACAGAGATAATTAAAGCTTTCAAATAGATGGTTTGGGCCGTACATAATAGTCAAAGATAACTAAAATGGATCATTCAATCTATCAGGATTGGATGGGAAAAAGCTTAAGGGAACATTTGCTGGGAACAGATTGAAACAATTTTACCAAAGTTCTCATCTAGGAAGATTCGATTCAGAGGGGAATTATGTCGTAGATAAATAAGACGACAAAGAAGGATCGAAAAATTATGAAAAAACAAAGACATAAGTCTTAGTAAACAAGATTTGAAAGAGATCTTATTTATATAAACTTATCTAAACATATATCTAGGCAGTTTATTTATACAAAGAAATTTTATTATTTGTGATTTTTTTATGCTGAGGAATTTGCTTCTGCTAAGTTTTATTTCTTTTATTGATTTTATGCTATATTAGTTCTACATACATTAGTTTTTATTATACTAGTAGTTCTTTAAATACTTTAACAAAACTTCTATATAAAGAGGACAAGAATCAAGGAATAAAAAACAGCATCCAAAAAATTTTTTTGTTATTTTAGTATATATATTATTTTTTTTTATTTTTCTCGTTAAGAACCCAAAGTAAATCCTTAGCCTAAATTTATTATAAAGAAAAGCTAAGTGGAGGACAAGGAATTCTCCGACATATAGATTTCTAGCCGATTTATCTTTTAATATACGAATATTATACTAATCTATTTATTACATTTAGAGGTATATTTACACTTTAAATCCCATTAAATTCGTTTGTTTCAATATAAAATATTTAATATAAAAGAATTAATTTTTATCTGATAACAAAGTGCTTTGTAAGGTAAAGATAATAGTTTTAAGTTTAAAATAATTCCAATTATTTAAAATATTATATAATAGTAATGGTTTATTTTTGAATTTAATTTCACTAGCCCAATTCTGAGATATACAAATTTCAATTAGACACTGAATTTCATTTTCATACTAATATTGTGGGGTAATTTTTTATTATGTTAGAGCGTATTGATGGTAAGGGGGATTCTGAATTAATGAAGTATTTTATAGATTATGTTTTTTTAGAGTATAAAATTGAATAAACCTCTGTTGCTCAGTATTATATATATAATCTAATGAGATTAGTTATGGGCAAATGGAAATCAAATTTCTATTTTTCTAATTATGGTATAAATTTTAAAGATACAGGTTCATTAGACTAATACCAAAACGAAGTGATATTTTCATTCAAAGTCTCCTATGAATTATCATGAAATATGGGTTTTTGGATTTTGATGTTTAATTCGAATAGTTATATAATTGGTATTTAAAACTATATAGGGGTTTTGGTGATATTACCATTTAACAAAAGGCCAGCAGAGTAGACTTGGGGTTAGTTTAGGGTCAATGGATAGAAAATAGCTGCATCTTTGTAACTTTTATTTTATAAAGTAACAAAAATTTTCATCATAGTGGGTTAATTGATAATACAAAATCTCATGCGTTTTTAATAGGTGATATTATTATAATGGAATATTATCAATGGATTAAAAAGAACTTTTTGACAGCTAGATTATATTTCGGAGGAATAGAGTACAAGTTAATATAGTTGAAAGGCGTGACTTATAATATTGATATAGGCGATCTAGCATTTGCTATTGGCGGAGGTATTTGATGGGAAAATAGACATTGGTAGGGACAAGTAATGTCCAAATATAACTGCCAATATTTTTTGAGAGAGTGGCGCAGTTTGGGTATTTTTACCTCAGACCAATACCATTATTATGATTAAACGCAAGAGAAAATGAGCTAGCATTAAGATGAATTAATCCCATACTCTAATATATATAATTATATTACTGTTGTAATTTTAAAATGTAAGGCACGTAGGTATGGCATTTTAGTTTTTGGGGAGAAGTTAGTTCTGCCAAGAGAAATATAAATATAGTTCACAGTTAACCAGCAAGGAATTTATGAAGGACTTTTGCTTACTAACGAAAAGTGATGTGGGACATGGGAGATGTATCAGACTTTCTATCCGGCTTCATAGGTGTTAAGACTATGGAAGTGGGAGATAAAGTCACTCTATTATATTTGAGTGAGATACCGTTTTACTTTCGGGGGCAAGATGAAGTTTTAGATGGGTAATGTACAGATGTGAGCATTTTGACTATTTCACAGGTGCCACTCGACAAAACTGGAGTCATTTCAAGTTTATTAGTAGCAATCAGTCTTTATTAGCAGCAATCAGTCTTTATTAGTAGCATACATCCCTTATTAGTAGCATACAGCCCTTATTAGTAGCATACAGCCCTTATTAGTAGCATACAGCCCTTATTAGTAGCTATCAGTCTTTATTAGTATCATACAGTCATTATTAGTAGCATAGTCTTTAAGTTTAGGAACGCTTAGTGTGAATATGTGTATACTTTTTCGTTTATAGTAAGATAAGATGATTGCCACGCAGATGGTTATTGGAGGGATATGCTTGATTATTAGTAATGGTTATCTCTATAAACCAATAAATGATGTGTACCTGCACTATCTATCGGCAGATAGCTTGATTGGCCAATGGGTGAGAGCCATGGATAGGTCAAGGCGTTGCTTATGTAATGAAAGCACTGTATCAAAAATTCAAATAATATACAGCCAAAAAAAAAAAAATTGCAGTACTAATTACGTTTCGCCAATACACTATCAAGATTAATAAATCACAAACATTCACGAATAAGAATACGAATCGCCCATTTTTCACACAAAACGGTGCGAAATTCCCATTTTTCACACAGAATGGAGCGAAATTCCCAGCGTCACTGCAAGGAGGCTGAAATCGCAACAATTTAGGGGTCAAACATGTGGTTTTAAGGGTGCAGATGAACAGAATACGATTGGATAGATCGCTGGAGCGTAAATGGAAGTAGATTAGATGTCATAGGAACTGACATGGAAAGTAATGGGTGGTTTCAACAGAAAAGAAGCGACATGGAAAAAGACTCGTCACATTGAAAAAGGGTTCTAATGGAACAAATAATGGTTGCCTGGCGAAGCGAGAGGGATGTCGAACGAAATGTACATGGAAAAATAGACGTGCCAGGATTGGCTAGCAAGAAAGCTTCAAGAAGGCGGAAATGGGCGTAGAGCAGTTGATTAGCCAACAGGAGCTCAACTCAGCTCAGCTCAACTCAACTGAACTCGCCCCTGATGCAAATCAAGCCGCATACTTAAAACAAATCTAATTTGTTTACACTTTAATTTCCATGTCAATTTCCTTCCACGCCTAAAAAACCCCCTCGTTTCCGCGCCTAATAAAATATCCCCTATTTCCCTGTCACTCTTCAAACTTTGTTGTCAGTTTCCAACTACGCTGCCAATTTCGTTTAAAAGGCAAAACCTGTTCTTACACCCAAAGACTTGCTTACAAACTCAAACTTATTAAAGTCTCCTCTCTCTTTATTTATAAAAGACTTTTCACTTTTTGTATAACTATCATACTTTTTTCTTATCACTCAGCGCCTCAAGTTAACTGTATATAGTCTCTAACTTCCTTTTTTTAAATAATTAAAAAATGGCCACTAGACTCTTTCTAAACAGAGACTCATCTGCCCTCCGCTCTGTCATTTCTAATACCCGCTCCCGCTTGAGCCCCCTCTCCTCCCCCCTAAGACCTGCTTACTCCCATACCTGCTCTTCCCTATTTGCCTCCGCTAACCATTTCTCTACAAATAATGTGTCCAAAAACTCTTCCCCTCATCCCTCTGAATCCTTCCTGTCTGGCAATACCGCCCCTTACGTAGAAGACATGTACCAGGAATTCATCAAAGATCCTATGTCTGTACATGCCTCTTGGCGCTCATACTTCAAAAATGTTGACAAAGGTTACTCGCCTGGTAAAGCTTTCTCCACCCCTCCAAACTTAATCTTGTCTGGAACCGCCATCAACCCTTCCATAAACGCCATCGAAAATCTCTCCCACACCAACGACTCTCTATCCAGTAGCTCTGATGTCCCCGCTGATGGTTTTGGCTCTGTTCTTGATCATCTCAAAGTCCAGCTTCTAGTTAGAGCTTACGAGGTAAGAGGCCATCATTTGGCCGATCTTGATCCTTTAGGTATCTCCAACGCCGAAACTAAACCCGTCTCTGGCAAAGAACTCCAATTGGAGTACTATGGCTTCTCTGAAAAGGATATGGACCATAGATTTAAACTAGGCCCTGGCATCTTACCTTACTTTGCTATTAAAGGAATCTCTGATATGTCTCTAAGAGAAATCTACCAAAGTCTCCAGTCCGTTTTCTGCGGAAAACTCGGTGTCGAATTCACCCACATCGCCGACCGCGGACAATGCGACTGGTTCAGAGAACGTCTCGAAATCCCTGATAGAGCTAAATTCACTAAAGACGAAAAGTCCCGCATCTTGGATCGTTTGGTTTGGGGTACCTTATTTGAAAAATTCTCCTCGAGAAAGTTCCCAAGCGCTAAAAGATTCGGTCTTGAAGGCCTCGAATCTTTGATCCCTGGTCTAAAAGAACTTATCGACCACTCCGTCGAACTGGGCGTTGAATCTATCGTTATGGGCATGCCACACAGAGGTCGTTTGAATGTCCTAAGTAATGTTGTCCGCAAACCAAACGAATCTATATTCTGCGAATTCTCAACTGAACTTGGTCCCGCTATCGAAGGCTCTGGTGATGCTAGATATCACTTGGGAATGAACTTTGTCCGCCCCACCCCTTGCGGTAAAAAAGTCCATCTCTCCCTCTTGGCCAATCCTTCTCACTTGGAAACAACCGATCCCGTCGTTCTTGGTAAAACTCGCGCTCTCCAAACAAACTTAAATGATGTCGACCGCAAACGCTGCATGGCTCTCCTACTCCACGGTGATGCCGCTTTCGCTGCCCAAGGTATTGTTTATGAAACCCTCGGTTTCTCAGATCTACCTGGTTACACCACCGGTGGTACTGTTCACGTCATCCTCAACAACCAAATCGGTTTTACCACTGATCCAAGATTTGCCCGTTCCACTTCTTACCCATCTGATATTGCCAAAGCTATCAGTGCACCAATTCTCCACGTTAATTCCGATGACACTGAATCCGTCGTTTTTGCTTTCAGACTCGCTGCTGAATGGCGTCAAACCTTTGGTAAAGATGTTGTTATCGATTTAGTCGGCTACAGAAGACACGGTCACAACGAAACTGATCAACCTTCGTTTACCCAACCTCTTATGTACAAAGTTATCAAAAACAAGAAAACTTCTTTGGAAGTTTACTCAAACTCATTGATCCAAGAAAATACCTTCACCCAAAAAGACATTGAAAACAACAAAGATATTGTTTGGAATCTCTTGGAAGAAAGCTATTCCAGAAGCAAAAATTACGTCTCCTTAAGTAACGAATGGGTCAGTTCATCATGGCCTGGATTTAAATCTCTATCTGAACTCGCTGTTGAAACTACTCCCTCTTACCCAACTGGTGTCAAACGTGAGATTTTGTCCTCATTAATTAATACTCTAACCCATGTACCTGATGACATTAAAATCCATCCTCTACTAACACGTATCTTAAAACAACGCGAAGATGCCCTAACTTCTGGAAAAGGTATCGATTGGGGTACTGCCGAGGCTCTTGCTGCCGGTACTTTATTGCTAGAAGGTAAAGGTGTCAGACTTAGTGGTCAAGATGTTGAAAGAGGTACATTCTCCCACCGCCACTGGGTACTTCACGACCAAGAACGCGACAATGTTAGCTATATCCCATTGAAACATGTCTCTCCTACTCAAGGTACATTTTCTGTTACTAACTCATCCCTAAGTGAATATGGTGTCCTTGGTTACGAACTTGGTTACTCCCTTGCAAATCCAAACGACTTAGTTATGTGGGAAGCTCAATTCGGTGACTTTGCTAACACCGCACAAGTTATCATCGATCAATGTATCTCATCTGGTGAAAAGAAATGGCTACAAAGAACTGGTTTAACTATGTTGCTACCTCACGGATTTGACGGACAAGGTTCTGAACATAGTTCGGCCAGATTAGAAAGATTCTTACAGCTCTGTGACGAAAACCCTTACATTTTCCCAACCCCTGAACAAATCGCAAGACAACACCAAGACATCAATATGCAAGTCGTTTATATGACTACTCCTGCAAATTACTTCCATGTCTTGAGAAGACAAATAAACAGAGACTTCCGCAAACCTTTAATTGCTATGGTCTCCAAGAAACTACTCAGATTCTCTTTGGCTAAATCTGATATCGAAGACTTTTGCGAAAACAAAGGCTTCATGGCTTACATTCATGAACCACACCCATCAGACACATCTAAAGGCTTCACATTACTACCTCCCGATGAGATTACTACTCACATCTTGTGTACCGGTCAAGTTTACTACGCTCTTCTCCAAGCACGTGAACTAAACAACTTGCGACATGTTGCTATTTCAAGAATCGAACAATTACATCCATTCCCTTGGGATTTAGCTAGAGACAGCTTTGATAAATTCCCTAACTGCAAAGATCTCGTATGGGCCCAAGAAGAACCACTTAACATGGGTGCATGGTCTTATGTTGAACCCAGAATTAGAACTACCCTACTTAATACCGTTAACCATAGCTCAAACAGTGAAGTTAGTCACAATTTAAGATATGCTGGAAGAGCACCATCTGGTCCAGTTGCCACAACTAACGCCAAACAGCACTCCTTCGAAGAATGGTCCCTTATCTCAACTGCCCTTTACGGTGAACCTAGAAAACCCGTTGATATCGTCAATGGTGTGCCAAAATGGTAATAGAAATCATCTTTTTCTCACCCCTCTCACACCCTATCCCATCCTCCAAAAAATACGAATCTTTTATTAATACTTTTTTCCATAAGGGTCCATAAATAACTCCCCTTTTAATATTTTATACTAGCTTTTATTTCCAAGTTTTTTATCTAAATCCAGTTTACTTTAATAATTATAAAATTTAACTCATTTTTCAATCTTCTTTAACAATGATATTTCATTTAAAGTGAACTCTTTACACTTATGTGTTGTTTTTCACTGTGCTCAGTTTTTTCATTTTTACAAAGTTATATTAATAAAACCAGTTGAAAAATACTTTATTAGAATTTAGATATTGAAAAGAGAGATTCTCTAAACTTGATTTTATTAATACTTCTTTTTTTTTTTTCAAGAGAAACATAGCTATAATTTTGTAAATACTTTTTTTGAAATAATTTTTAAATATTAATAGCTGTATAGCACTCTTATTATAGCGACAGAAATACTATAATTACTCAACAAGAATTTCAAAGATTATAAATGGTATTGGTTTCCTAAATTCACAATAGCTATCAAGCAGTAAAGTTTAATAACCCTCAGAGCCAATAATAATAATAATAATAATAATTACTAAACAGTAATTCATATGGAAGATTATTTCGATGAGCGAAACTTTTTTTATTAAAAATTTCCTACACGGGGTTGAAGCGGTCCTATCAGATATTAACATACCTGGTGAAGGCATTTTTATTCGAAAGAAATATGATCTACGAGAAAAAATCGCTATGACTACAAACACATTAAAGAAAGAGAATCCTGGGAAGCTATAAGAACCAAATGATTCTCAATAGAGTCTGGAGTAAAATTAGCGCTCAGCGATAGCTGACATCTTTAGTCTTCTCTTCTCTTTTCTCTTTTTTCTTATTAACTACTTCACTTATAATTTTACTATACTGTAGTGTTTATATACTGTTGATAATATTCTATTATAAATAAGAAATAAAATAAAATAAAATTTCCTACTCATAAGTGTTGGCTTTATTTTAGGTTTGATTAGAAAAAATCAAAAATGATTTGTGCGATACAGCCAATAATATCAACGAATATAAATAAGCAAATAGAATTTTTAAGAAAAAAAGTTCCGCTTCCTCTAAGAATATCCCATATATATGTTGGTGCGTTTCTTGACCTAATGAAGCCTTCTTGCGGAAAGTTATACCGTCTTCCGAGACTTCAGACCTTTCTTGTTTCATCACAGTTGCAGCTGGAGTTGAGCTTGATGTTTCTGAAGTCATATTTATTAAATGGTGATTATGTCGGTTATTATAGTAATTAAAAATGAGTTAAGATTATGTTTTAGATTTTAGATTTTAGATTTTAGATTTTAGATTTTAGATTTTAGATTTTAGATTTTAGATTTTAGATTTTAGATTTTAGATTTTAGATTTTAGATTTTAGATTTTAGTTTATTATTATTATTATTATTATTTTATAAATTTAAAAAAGTAGACTTTTAATATTTGCAAAGAAAATTAAAAATTATATCAAAGAATTAATGTCTCGTTATAATGTAGGTTAAATTTAAATTTAAATTGTCTTATTTTTTTTCAAATATTGCAAAGAAATTATAACAAATTTTTAATAAATTTTAATTATGTTTTTCGTATCGTATCTACATTCTGAACTGGCAGAATTTATACTTTAAGATGTACTCAATCTTGCTTCAATCAAATATTATTCATTTATTTTCACTAATTTTTTTTTCTTTCTTTCTATAAAGACTATTTCTTTCTTATAATCCTCTTTGTATAAATCGTTGCAATTTTCACATAATATCAGATTGAAATTCCAATTATTATTTTCTTTGTAAATTTTATCAATAATTTATTTGTTTATCGTATTCTTCGTGATAGGAGAGTTCACTATCTGAACTTCGGCACACACACATACGTATGTATAAAGATTAAACAATCCATCCTTAAACATGAATAAACAATCGTATTATACCCTAAATATCTATAAAAAAAAACTCCCATTTAAACTTCAAATCAAAACGCTAATTATCTTTTTACTGTAATCAAAATCTTAGCTGTGCAGATAGGTACTGATAAGTAACAAAAATTTAGTTTAATTATATCCCCATAGTCTTTTTCCAAAAATTAGAATTATATCATTGTTAGAATTTAAATGAACTTTTCATGATTATATATATGTGGAGGGGTTTTCTTTTCGGCATGCCCTTTTTCCCTAAAAACTATCGGCACGGTCGAATTAGTATGAATTTCCTGGAATTACTCTCTTTCAAGGTCTGCAGCGATTTCGATAGTCATTCTGTTGAGTTAACTTGGTATAGTAAGAGTATAATGGTATTTTTATTATAATTGAAAATAGATTTTTTTATTATTTTATTTTTATAAATGTTTTTATTGTTTTTTTTTATTAGACTTCAATAAATTGTTTTTTTTTATTAGAGTATTTACAGGGATATAAACTATATAATGTGCGTATAATTTAAGGCTTTACGTTGGGTAATTTTTTTTTAATAAAAATTCGTGTCACTTAGAAAAATTTTAATCTTCGATTTTCTCGGTGCCTTTTTTCTAGTAAATCAGTCGAGAGTGACTTTTATATCATATTTTTTGTAGAAGTTATATTTAGGTCAACATGCCTTTTAATTTTTATTTTAACTTACATTCAAACTATTTATTGTAAATAACTTATTCACTATTATACACTATTATACACTATTATACACTATTATACACTATTATACACTATTATACACTATTATACACTATTATACACTATTATACACTATTTATGGTTTCTTTGTAAAAAATTTCATTGCAACCTTCTTTTTAATATCTTTTTATTTGAGACGGTCTAATTAAATAATTATTTTGAAAACCTGTTAATAATCCTCATAAATATTTCTAGAACCAAGATTGAATTACTTCCACATTTATATGTGGAAATATAGAACTGGTCAAAGAATTCTCTTTTGAGTTTGAATATATATTTATAGTTCTTTTATTATTTTCTGAAAATCATATTTTAAAATTAAAAAATAATGATCAACAATAATAACTAAAAAATTTTTAATGAATATTATATTGATTCCAAACTAAATTTGGCAGTTTAATGAAACACATTAATGAATACCTTAATAATGTTAAGTTTTAGTTATAAAAATAGATAAATCTATGTCACAAAATTTGGCATGAAATCTTAAAATTATAAAAACCGCCAAAAAAAGACAAAAGAAGCATCTTCAAAGAATAGGAGAAGTCAAAGGAAAAATAGAAGCAAGGCTAAACAAAAGAATTTAGTATTTCATTTAATAACTTTACTTTTTTTTGGTCTGTATACTATTTTAAAATTATTACTTTTCATAATTAAATTAATTTTTTATAAAATTTTTAATTCTTTATTGATATATAAATTTGAACATAAAACAAATCCAATATCAACATGAGACTTATCAGATACGCTCAAAAGCACCAAATAATTTGGCCACAATAGCTGACTCTTTTACATATATACATAACTAGAATATCATGTCAAAAAGTAAGACAGTAACCTGTTTATATGTCAAATATAAAATTTATCTTTAAAAATTCCATATCACAACACCTATTTATTAATGGTATAAATATCCGTACTAATCAAAGATTTATAATAATATTAATCCAACCTCTTACTCATGACTTTGAATTTTATTTGATTCTTACACCATATGAATTTTTCATTCTAGCAAAAAAAATTCAATATCTAGCCATACTATTATTATAAATGAGCTGAATTTGGTTCGATCCTTTATCTATAATCATTTAATGCACTCAATCTACTGAACTTTTTAGCTTGCTTACCTTTAAATAAATGTAACATCTTTTTTCAAATTTTTATATTATAGATACAATTTGATGAAAAATTTATTTAATAATATCTAAATTCCCTATATTTCACATAAATCCAGCTATTTTTCTCACTGTTGATTCAGAATTTTTATAATGAAGGTTTTAGAAATGAAAAATCTCTAGAAAAAAATAAAAGTGAGATATTTGGAGTATTTTATATTAAAAATATCGCGTATTGTAATCAAATTTAATTGAAATGAAAGAAAAAAGATATTTTTGCATATTAAAAACCTCGATTTTTAGTATAAAACTTCCAAAAATCGCAAAAATAATCTAGTTTGAAAAAAATCTAATAATCTCATTTCTTGAAATATTATTTATCAAAATTTTTTAGAAATTATTGTTTTAAATACTAGGAATCAACAAAAACAATATTAAGAGTTTAACGGTTTACTCAGTTGAAATAGTTTGGATATTCATTGTTTTATTTAATTAAATATAACTTACTTTTTTTTCTTCATTTTAGCTTATCCAACTAAATATAAATAGTATAATTTATAAAATATTAAGGCAAAAAAAACAAAAATCCAAAAACTAAATTTTTATATTCTCATCTGTCACTATATCTTAAAGTATCTCGGAAGAAGATAACTATACCTCGAATTCTTTTCAAAGTATTATAATCATTCCAAATATTCCATTTTTACATTTTATTCAGACAAAGAAATTGGATTTAAATTATAACTTTAAAAAAATTTTCATTGATAGTTGTCAATTAGTTAGTCTACAGCCATTTATCATTGATTATCAAATAATAGTATAAATATTTAATATAAAATGAACCATATATAGACTCAGTGTTACTAGGAAGTATTATAAATAGCATCCGTACTTATGATGACTTGTTTGTTTACAGAATCATTGTAACACATTTTAAATTATGCACTCTACTACAAAATTTACTATCTTTATGGTATTATACCTCCTCAATAAATATATTAGAACATATATAAAATAATTTAAAATATCACAGTTACAAAAAAAGTGGCTAATCTATAAATTTTGCTACTTTTACCATTTTATATAAGGCATCTCAAAATAGTATATTATC
>LSSN01002280.1:0-11331 GCA_001970855.1 Smittium culicis | reverse complement strand
TATTTTATATTTTATATTTTATATTTTATATTTTATATTTTATATTTTATATTTTATATTTTATATTTTATATTTTATATTTTATATTTTATATTTTATATTTTATATTTTATATTTTATATTTTATATTTTATATTTTATATTTTATATTTTTATTATTCTCCAAGGTTTGCACATGTTAATTTATTAACCAATTCTGCTTAGGGTCCGTGCAACTCCTCCCTTTTTAAAGTGAAAAAGTAATATAGCATATAAATTAACCAATTCTATAATAGTAAACACCGTTTTAATAAAAGTTGAATTTAAAATATGCTCTTTATAAGTTTTATTTTACGTTATAGTTTTCTATGTATATTGATTCCAAATTATTTATAGAAAACTTATAATTTTGTATGAATAAAATCTTGAAAACGAATATTTTTTAAATTTTGTATTATAATTATATAAAAAAGGTTAATTTATTGCTTGGGGGGGGGGGGATTGCATCTTAATATGCATTAAAGAATGCGAGTAAATAAAAGAAATGTATAAAATATTTATAATATAGAAAGTGATCTTTTTTTTTGAAGTAATGAGTTTATTAGTTATGATTAAAAAGTAATTAAATAACTGTCAAAAATTATTAATAGTGTTGTTATTATAAGTTAATACTATCAAATTTATCTTATCTTTTAACTGTAGAGCATGATGGTTAATAAAGAGCAGTTTTTATAACTGGTATTAAATTTAAATGGTTACACTTTATTAAAAGGAAAAAATTAAAAACTATAATACAAATCATAATTTATATACAGTTCCATAAAAAAAACTCAGTAGCTTATATCTTTATATTTCAGTATGATGTTTATAAATTTTTTTATTATCAAAGACTATATTTAGTATTGAATTGAAGCAGAATAGACCTTATTTTTATTAAATTAATAAGGATAAATCGACATTCAATTCAAATAACATTTAAAACGCTAGATTCTTTTTTTTTTTTGAATGCAAGAAAAAAACTAACTCTGCGTATAGTATTCTTTATTAATTTTTTATTACTAACTTTAATAAATATTCAAGTCTTTTACCTGCTATCTGAACTTTTTCCATTTTCTCAATTTCTTTTTTTTATAGCCTTTATTTTAATCTTTCCTATTCTTCAGATTTTCCTCAAAAATATAGGCTTAGATTGCAAATTTGAACCAATAAAATCAATCATTTTCTAAAGAAAAAAAATGAATGCCTTTTTTTTCTATTCAATAATATCGTTTCATAATTAATTTATAGAGGTATTGGCTTAATTTGATTAAACAAACAATCAACTAATTAATCATAGCAAAAAAGTGCTCACTTCTTTAAGGATCCCTCAAATGTATTTAAAAAAATCAATTTATTGACTCATGCCATTTTCCAATTTATTATGGATCAATTACCGGGCTATTATCCACCAACCAAAGATATCCTTATCATATTAATCTCATTGGACCATCTACACTTAAATTCATTAGAAACTCCTCTCTTTTCGGAAATATATATGGGTATCATAATATTTCATAAAGAAGATTATGAAATTATACAACTTATACCATCCCTTGTTCATTATTTCCTATATTCTTATTTATTCTTCTTAATAAACTGCTACTACCTAGCCTTAAATCCCTTGATCTTATTCAACTATTAAACCAGTCTTGAAATTTTTTTTATTTCTATTAAGTAAGTATATTATTACTTGCTGAAGTAAAGTAAAATTGTGGATAAATTTATAAAAAAAATTCAACTCTTCCACTTATTCATTTCGATTTTCAATTAAAGTTTGCTAAAAAAAAGCGTATCAGCTTATTTTTTGATAACTTAGTCAACATAACGTGGCTATAAAAAATTTTATGAATTTAAAATACAATTATGTGTGCCACTTATTTTTTATTAAATTGGAAATAAATATCCATAGAAATACATTATATTTTAAATTTACCAATTAAATTTTATTGACTATTTATTATAATGCAGATAAATATTGAATAAAATCTGTAAAAAAAAAATTTTTTTTTAGCGTATAAAGGCCAATAAACTTGCTATTCCTAATTTCAACATTTTTCAGGGTATACTATAGATATTTCAATAAATAATATCTATCATTTAAAATATAAATATATGCAAACAATTATCAGTTGATGTTATCAACATCCAAGAACTTATGTCGCCACTGACTGGGCTATGGAACTTTTTCGTAGAATCAGTCAGCCGGAGCTCCAAATAAACCTAATTATAGACAATAAAGAAGATTTCATATATGAGTTTGTAGAGCAACTACTTTGAATTTATAAGAAATTATTCAAGTCGCCAATTACTGACATGAAGTAGATAAGATTTCTTAGGTGTTGCTTCAGAAATAGTCAAATTGATTATAAAATCCCATAAATTAACTATATGGGTCTCTCATGCGAGCTTAAAAAAGAAGATTCAAAACCTCATAAAATCCAATACTGGATATCTGGCCTCAGGCAACCACTTGATTAATTTTTCACATAATCTACCACAGAGCCTACATATTCTCAGCAGTGCAACCGAAACCGAAGTTCTAGAATAATGTGTATCTTTTGATCTGGCCTGGTCTCTAAAGTCATAAAGATCAGAGTTTATGAAGCTTATAAGCTTCAAAGATACCCGGATAGGCGCCAAAAATTATTCCATGCAGCCCATAGCCATTATTTCATCAGAAAAAGTTTTTTTGAACACAATAATGCAACACAGGAAATCCAAAGGATGTGTACTAGAATAAAATTCAAATAAGAAAGGTTTTTAGCATAAAATAATGCACTAAGCCTGTGAATCTTCATCAGAAACAGCACGGATACACGCATAACAGTCAAACAGTTCAAAGAAAGCCTGAAAATAAACCCAATAATATCAGTTATATTGGGAAAAATCACACCAGAACTATTTTTCATTGATAATGAGGATACAAGTAATAGAGTTTGGTGACTGAGGCCCTAAACACAAAGCGCGAGAGAGACTAGCAAGCGTCCTATTATTCAGGTCAGTTATAGATGTGGGATTCCGAATACCTCTATTATCCCAACCACATATAGAACCCATATGTAGTCTAAAGTCGATTTCATCTCATTTAGAACGATGAAATTTAGGCATAATATAGAATGAAATATTAGAACTACTAGAAATAAAAGTTATAGTACATATTCCACTTCAAGGACTGGGTTTTTTCTCGAATTTTTACGATCCCCAAAAAAAAAGGAGAGCTGAGACCAGTGCCTAATTTGAAACTATTAAACAATTTCCTGCCCAAATGCACTTCAAAATTTTCATTGTGAACACTGTCTGAAAACTGGTAAAAGTAAAGAACTGGATGATAAAAATAGAACTTACACGTTCTTTTGAACATGTTCTCATAGAGAAGCTTTACTAGAAACCCCTACACTTCACCTGGGACTAGAAAACTTGCCGATTTCGAATTTTTCCATTTTGACTATCTCTGAATCCACTAGTGTATACGAAAATTTTTTGCCCTGTTTTGAAATATTAAAAAAATGGGGGAGTACATACAAGCAAGTATTTGAACTATCCAAGTATCTCAGTGCCTTTCAAGAAAAATTCAGAAGTGAACGAAATTTTTTATATAAATGCTAGATAATCTGTACCTAGTTAATTCCAATAAATCAATAGTTTATCTGCAGATTAAAATAAAAATACACCATATTATATAAAAAATAACTAAAGAAAAGATCAGGAACCTTTGAAAAAAAGTGTAAAAAAATATATGAAATCTTTATTCTTTTTTTTTGAAAAACTCTAAGATATGGCAGTGGCCCTCTTCCTTGGTCTATTGGAGATAATAAGGCTATTGGAACTCAAAAAAAATTCCTCGACCAAATACTCTAAATCACAGGATAAATTAACGACTCCTGTAAATGAAATCTTAGAATAGTAGAGTGGTGATAAAAAAAGCGAAATGACTGATCCTTTCTCCCGGAAAACCCAGAAATCAAAATTTTCACAGAAGCAAGCGATTATAACTGGAAATGTGATAAGGTAAAAACAACAATCCCGTCCATAGAACTCAAATAAGATAAAATTTATAATATTTGTGAAAAAACTTTTATCGATAATGTATGCTCTAAAGCTACTATAAATAAAAATTTGGAACTTATTGGTACAATACGAGATCAAAATCCAATTATCATCTTTGAGAAAGTAGGTGAGTATGCGCTCTCAAAAATCGCTAAAATTTTTCAGGAGCTATCGAACCACTGTACATCAACGAGGAAAATATCTCATATCAAGTCCTTAAATTCAAAATGAATCCATCAGACGCTCAATAAAAGTTAAAAATTCAAAAATAGTGGTCATTCCCAAGAAAATTTTGAGAAAAATGAATTAGAAGTTTAGAACAGACAATTTCGAAATTTTTGCGACAAGCTAGAAATTCTAGCTTAAAAAAACATCACTCTGAAACTGATTTCAGGCTTAAACTAATATTAAAGATATGTAAGCATACTCATTTTTTTTCGTATATGGAATTTAATTCAGTAAAATTTTCAAAAATTCCGCATAGAATAATCTCAGGTTACTCTAATGACTCCAGGATGAAAAAAATGAAATGTATTACCCAGAAATGATAAAAAATTTTATACATAATCCGATAATAATTTCTTCCACCGAAATAATTCCGGATCGATAAAGCAGGAAATCAGCGATTCATAGAAACAAGGAGTTGTTTTTGAAATCATATAAGATAAGATATTATGATCAAAAAGTTAGGAATGACAGATTACGCTGCAAAACTAACGCTATAATCCCTTTCCAAATCCAATAAAAACAGTAAAATTACTTCTGAAAAAAGAAATTATGGAATGGCGAGACAAAAAAAGCGTCCTGGATATAAATATTACCGCTATAGATAAATATGATTTTTTGTAAGCTTGAAGAATTAAGAATAGCTGGAGGGTTTAAAAGATTTTAAACTATAACTTATCAATATTAAGGATGGTTAAGAGTCAAAAATTAATTATATACGATGTTATTTTCAATCAGTTCTTTCAAGAAATGAATTAATCAATTAAATTTATTTAATTCGCCCTAAAATAGGTTTTAACCGATAATAGAATTAATCAATGACTGGGGAGATATTTTATCAATTTAAATCGAGTATTAAAATTAAAACTTTGAGGATTATGGAAATATACGGTTTTATTAAACCTAAAGATATAGAAAAAATCTGATGATAGTAAAACTTGAGCCACTGAATCATTTAATATAATTTTAGTATTATAACAAAATAAAAACCTCAAGGTAATAATGTTGAAAAGGTAGTTCATATTAATTTTTACTCTTTAAAATATTTTTGCTATATTTCTAAATATTTGAAATATAAAATTCTGAGTAAAAGGACAAAGATTTTTGGAAACAAACCTATGAATCCAAATACCAAAATTGAATATTTATCAGAAATTTTAACTAAATATTATCAGAAAATAGGTTCACAAAGAATGAGAAAACATATAAACTAATAATGACGCTCACAAGGCTAAAAAGTATCAAAAAGATACCAATTTCTAGATTATTAAACTCCAATTTAGCTGCAAATGTAGGATACTCGTACGAAAATGCGATTTCTGATGTATTTTGTTCGCATAGTTAAATTATTGAGAATTTATACCAGCTTTAAATAAAGTCTCGGAGTAACTTTAAAGTGCTGATTTTACACAATAACGAACCTACAAGATATTCAATATTATTTTAAAAATGAAATATAATAATAAGTTAGTCGCTATAAGATAATTATATACTTTTGTATTAATCTAAAATATAATTTTTTCCGACTTAACACAGACCCAAATAATTTCAAAAAATAAGTTAAAGTTTCGATTAGAAATACCTTGACCATTGTTTACGCAATAAAAAATTTTTATTCAATATTTATATCCATCATATTGAATATATATAAAAATTATTTCGCATATCTATACATATTTATTTCTAGTTTAATAAAAAATAGCCATCGTCTAACTGTACTTTAAATTCATAAAATAATTTATTTTATGAGATTTTATACTTATAGCACTTTAGTACAATAAATAAAAAACTGATTAAAATAATTCTAATCATCTTTTTCTTTTTTTTACTTACATTAACCTTTGTAATACCAAAATTACACATTTATTTATCACACAAATGATTAAAAAACGTAGCATGACTCTAAAAATATCCTATCATACCGGTGGTATATTTTTGCTATAATATCTGTGGGGAATTGTTTACGAAGATGTCGATTTTAGAAATAAAGAGATAACATATATAATATTGCGAATAAAATTAATTTCAGCGAAAAAAATCGTTTCTTTTATTGTGAGAATAATGACTTCAATTTGTGAAATTAAAGTTCAAAATTTTTTTTTCGAATACAAACAGTAATAAAAATAGATAAATTTATTCAAATCTATTATGTTAAGCTATAAAAAGCACTTTCTTGATTAATAATCTGCAATATATTAAAAAAAATTCAACCAAGTTTTTACAATTCCAAGAATAATTCAATATTATTTTTGTTATAATAAGAAAAGAGTAAAAAATTCACTTTTAAATAATAAATTAATCGAATATTCCATTTTTTCTTGGACAAAATACCAGAGGATATATAGCTACTAGAGTGTCAGAAGAGGGGCGGTCGAATTTTTTTTAAAATTTCTTAATTAAAATTAATTTATAATTAATAAAATAAACGAGAAAAAAACTACATTTATAGTTTTTTATGAGCTTGAACTCAATGGTTCAAGAGTATTAATAATCAAAAATTATCAAAAATTAAAATTAGCGATATTCTGATCGAAGTCAAGCTCTCAATAATTATTTAATTTTATACATAAATAAAATTAATTTTATTTTTTAGATCAATGTATACATATGCATAGATAAATTTCTCTATAAGAATCAATTTTTTTTATGAAATGGAATTGGAATGTGATCAAAATGAAAGATAATTATGAAAAATACTAATAATTTATTTGATATATAGTCGATTAATTGAAGGCTTATGAGTATTTTATTTCTTAAAGATATAAATTAATATATTAATAAGCTAAAGGTCTCTAAAAATATATTAATAAAAAAATTTTTGTGCATAATTTGAGCTTATAGTTCAATAATTTTTAATCTAAAAAAAACTATAGACTATGACATCAATTTAAAAGAAAGGATTATATTTTATAAAAAATTTTTTGAATATTTATTATCTGAATTTTATGATCTCATATCATCAATTTTCATGATCGATTTTATATTCAATCTCCTCATTTCGTTCATGCACATTTTCATTAATTTTATAAAAATACTTTTACAATTTTTTAATATGTAGAAAACTTGATTCATTATAAAATAAATCAAAATAAAATGATTTTATTTTTCTTTATATCTATTACCCAATATTATTTTTCTTTTAATTTTCTATTAGATACTATAAAAAGATGCATATATATAGTATTTGCAAATTACGAAAAATAATCATTTGGGCATCTTATTATAGAGCTTGTAAGTCAATAAAATTCCATGCCGTTGTCGTATCATCTATATGTATTATATAATAGCTAGGACCAGTAATAATAAGCTTCAGAAATAAATTTTAAAAGAAATAAAAAGCCAAAATAAAAACATCAAAAAAATAAAAGTAGAAAGAATAGTTTTTTTACTTTCCTATAGTTTTTTCTTGTGCATTAAAATATTTCATTGCCTTATCTTATATTAATATTGTATTTAAAGATTTATTTTATTACAATTAAGAAGCTTCTATTAATGCTAGTTTATTGGTTAAATTTAATTTAATATTTAATTACAAATTAAGCGCCTCGAGTTCACTGCGTCTTGAAAAAGAAAATGTGATTTTATAAAAAGGAAATTTGATTCTTACAAAAAAGTTAATACAAATAAAGAAGCTTGATTATGTTTGATTATAGCGTTTACAAATATATTTCTTGTTATAGTTAGTTGTATAAGAGCGCTAATTATACACATCTAAATTATAATTTTATTTGAAATATATGTTATTATAAATCTATCTAATTATAACCTAGAAATAATAAGACTAAATTCAAGAATTTTTATTTAGCTATATTTTCTAGATGTCTTGAACCAAATTTAATATTTTTTAGTTTTATTTACTGCATATTTTCTTTTATTTTTATAATAATAACATTCTGATATTTAAATAATAATAAAAAACTATATTATCTAGTGTGAATAAATTATAAGTATTGATTTTTATTTAAAAAAACTCAAAAAAGCTGAAAAATACTGGTTTTAAAGATATTATATTTATTAATAAATTATTATCTAATTTGAAAGCATTCATATTTCCAGGTTATTTAACATTAAAATATCCGCGAATTAAATTATTTAAATGATTTAAATCCTATTAATACATTTCCATTTCCATTTATTAGATAAAAAAAGGATTTTATCATATAAAATTGTTTCTATATATTAATAACAATACAAAATAGCTATTTTTTGGATTTTATGTTGATTAAAATGATTCATAATTTTAAATTTATTGATCTTCGCTGATAAAATATCACATAAACACTAAACACATAAAACGTCTATACAAAATTAATACAGAAAGTTAAATAGTCAAATAAATGTAATTATATACGTGGCCAATCACAAAAGTTGATCAAAATAACACCTGTTGATAATGGGATTCTTCACAAAATACCCCCAATCATAAGTTCCATACCCCCATTTTGAGTTTCATACCCCCATTTTGAGTTTCATACCCCCATTTTGAGTTTCATACCCCAATTGTGAGTTTCATATCCCCATTGTGAGTTTCATACCCCTATTTTAAGTTTCATACCCTCATTTCTAGATTATAATAAAAGCCTATTGGCCAAGATTATACCCCCAACAGGATAAAATACTTAATTTGATAATAAATACCTGTTGGATATAATTAAATAAACTATAATCAAGATTAAAATTTTTTTATCAATGTATAATCATAACCAAAACCAAATGCGAAAAAAATTTATATTTAGATTTAAAAAATATTTCTATAAAACTTATATAAATATAAATATAACATATAATAAATAACTTTAAAAATCATTTTTCAACTACAATTACTCGATTTCATCAACAAACATCTAAGATTCGAAACTTTACACCAAATATAACTACTCGATTTCATTAACAAACGTCTACGATTTATATTGTCTACAAAAATTTTCTACTCAAGCTATTATTTTTAACCATCTCATTAACTTTACCAACACCAAATAATTTCACATATATCGATAATCGATAATCAATATCAATTTACGACGAAACTATTCAATAATAAATATCCTTCACCCGTCTTTGTTTACATCCTCTATCTTCTTTATTAATTCGCCATATCATTCATTGTAATTTGGTTTATTTTTTAATTCTGCATTTTTTTATTTTTACACTTTTTTAATTCTTTAATTAATAAATTTATTTAATGGTTAATATTTTTTAAATAATTCTTTATTTAGTATTTTATTTTTTATATTTCTGAAATCAATTTTATAATTTTCACTCATAATTTTCTAATTATGAGAACACGTTCTTATGTTATGTCCAATTTGTTTACACTTACCGCACCTATTCAATTTCTTTTGTATTTTTTCTGCAATTGATGGTATTCTTTTGTTTTTTTTGTTTCTGTTTTTGACTATTCTATTTGATGGTGGATCCGTTTTTCCAGCGTTTAATGACAGTAAATCTACATTTTCGATGTAGTTACTATACGCGCTTTTTAAGTTCGATGTAAACTTTGCCTCATGAATGAATTCTATATCGCTATTTCCTGTGTGGTTTAATACTGCGTAGAAATGGCAACACGGAATTCCAAATTCTTGTGGTATATTACAAGAGCATGTTTTTTCCTCAAAATTAACAGTTTGATATTTAAAATCTCCGATTTGATATTGCACCTCATATGTATTTAGATTGTTACTGTATAATATTTTTAATCTTTTCCCCTCTTCATTAGAGCTTTCTAGTTTTTTTTCAATTTCTTTTGGCGCTAAAGAATCGACGTTTTTATATAAATCATATCTTTTATACATAATTTCATTTGATTTCTGTATGTATGAATATAGTATCATTAATGGCGCTTGTTTTCTTATACTTTTAATCGAAGATTTCATTGACTCAGATATGTTAGATGTAACATGTCCGTATCGAGGACATTTTACAAATGGACTTGCCCATCTATCCGGGTTAATTTCAGATATATAGTTATATATATCCTCATTTAAGTTTTTAATGTCATCCATAGTTTTATAAAATTCAATTTTACTCCTTGATTTTGCTGCTTTCCATATTAATCCTGCAGTATCCATTTTGAATCGAAAAATTATATTTTTTTCTATATGTTTTACACAGTATGAATGGGTTACAGATGGTAGATGATTCTCGCAAGCGTTCAATATACCTTTATCTCTGTCTTATTATTACCAAATTCGATACAAATTTAAGATTAAGAGCTATCTGTAGCGATTTTAAAAACAAATTCCAATATTTGGAATTTTCAGTAGGACCTACAGCTAATGCTAGTGGGAATATTTGACCAGCGCCATCAATTCCTGTCGCGCACATAATTACTCCTTTATATGTACCAGTAGTGTGACATGCATCGATACCAATAAGTGGAAGTATTTTGCTAAATATTTTTTTTGAAGTGCTAGGAGCAATAAAAGCAAAATCAAATGTATTGTCTTGCTCTAAATAGTCTGTTACTGTTCCTTGATTGTTTTAGGTGTGCCAATTTAAATATGAAAGAATTAGTCCATATGTTGACAGTTCAAATAAATTTTTGTTGTTATCAATAGTTCTTAAAGTTTTGTACATAGTTGAGTACTTAACATTTACGCCTTTTAAGCTTTTTACACGATTAATTCCATCAATTGTATTATAATTCAAAATTCCATTATATTCGTTTGAAATTGCATTATTAATAAATGAAACCCGAGGTGTAGGATTATTTTGGTTGCAGTTATGGCTAATAATATTGCTTAGGTAAAACTTGTTATCAACCCGCTTCATAATTCGAACTCGAAAATGACAACTTCTATCTTTACAGTCAGCAAAAATTTTCCTATTATCGCTCTTTTTTATAAAATGCTTTCTATTAACTTCAACACTATATTTTATAAGCCATTCAATAGCTTCAGGCTTTGTTTCAAAACATTTAGGAAACTCAAATATATCATTTGTAGAATTAACTTCCATATTAAATAATAATAAAATTTGTTATTGATTATGCAAATCAAATAATTAAATATTGTATGAATAATTAATTTATATTCAAATTTT
>LSSN01002279.1:0-31116 GCA_001970855.1 Smittium culicis | reverse complement strand
ACCGGTTATGCTGGCTCCAGCGCAAACCAGATATGGCTCACCATATACCAGCACAACTGCTTCGACGTCAGTCCGTTCATGACAGATACCGCAAGTGGTTGGGGCGACCAGAAAACTGGAACTAACAACAAAATTTCCCAGTTCGTCAACCCCCCGTCCAACAGCAACATGCTCACCCAGTTTTTGATCAATTTGGGCCAGGAAATTTTCGGTTTTACCCAAAAAGTTGAAATCCCACTCGAGTTCCAAATGTTCTACAATTCCGTCAGCGGACTTCACGCATCCACCTCAACACATATTTGTTATGACCACTATAACAAGGAAACTGGTACTTGGGTAACTAAATTTACTACACGATATCATATTTTATCCCCCACCCCCCTACTCCCTCATTCTATTAATTAACGCTCTATACATACACTTATGTAAAAATACTAAATTAATTTTTTATCCTACTTTTTTAGAGCCCCAACCTGGGCTGCTTCATTGCAAGAATTGGTTCATTCCCCGAAAGACTTCGAAACATTTATTTCAATTATGCCTTGCTGCTGCGATCAATTCAACGACTTTCGCCATTCCTAAAGCAGTACAACTACAACGATGAAATCTCCAGTGACGGTAAAAACAACTCCGATAACGATAGTAGCAGCGAAATGTCAACAAAGGAGCTAGTGAACCAACTTACAAGTATCGCTGCATCAGTCGACAGGCCATTCAACGAAAATTTGCTTTTCAAAAATGAAAAGACAAAAGATCTAATCCCCGAGTTCAAAGCTACTTTTATGAACATTAGCCGAATTATGGACTGTACTGGATGCGAAAAGTGCAGGCTATGGGGAAAAACTCAAATCTTGGGAATTGGAACGGCCCTTAAAACCCTGTTCAGTTACGGAAACAGCGATGAAACTAAATCCAACAAACCGTCTGGCTCATCCGCCAATTCCGGGAAAATAGAAAGCTCGGACGCTCTCGCCTCTAATTTCGGCAATATTGATATCAAACGTAACGAAATCGTTGCTCTTATCGCCACTTTCAACCAGTTCTCTCAAAGTCTGCACAACATTGAACATTTCAGGTCTATGTATCAGGACTTGCTCACAAAATATAAAGCTTCTGGAAACATCGAACTATAAATACATAATCCTAATCTCAATTCTCCTTCTTTCTACTTATTATTTTTTTTACTAATTACATCTTGAGTTTCTACTTGGTTTTATTAAATTTATAAATATTGCCCTTAAGAAAGAAAAAAGATATCTATATTACTTCCTCTTTTTTCCCTCTATAAAATATGAAAAAAGCATCGAATAAAAAAATAAAAAATTATAAATATGCAAAGTTAATTTGTGAGATTTTCCATCAATTTCTTTTTGTCTATATGTGCATTTTCAGCCGATTCATGGTCAAGCATTGATATCGACCGCTTATTGTATAATTCCTCTTCACAAACAGCAGAACTACTAGTTTCACCAAGGTTATTCTGATTTTCATCAGTTACATATGCGGAAGCAGTATCAGTGAAGGTACTTGTGGAAGAATTATCGGCAATTTCTGGGGCAGTAGTCGAAATAGCACTGTCCATACCTGCACCGACAGTGCAATCATTAATTCCAGGGTTTAAACTGGCAGTTGGCGAAGAGTTAAAGAAATTCAGAGATTTAATGAAATTATCTGCTTGCTCTTCGCTTATATCGAAAAGTTCAAAAAGATCTTTGTGCGATTTGGCTTTCAGCAAGCCAGTGTACATCTCAGACTTTGTTTCGCTGTATGTCTGCAGCAGGAAATATTTTGTGTTAGAGAATAAATTTCCAACGTGGTTTGCCTACCAAAAATAAAAATAAAAATTTAGCTTTATTACAGAAGAACTTATCGTTAAGAAATACGCTTTGGAAGATATATGAATATAGTAGACTTACAATCATTATGTACATTGTAACCATTTGTGTGTTAGTTATAGGCTCGCTTGACGGGGTTTTGTTGAATATACTCATGTTTTTATATACGCCACGCGCAACCATTGCACTCCCAACCCCAGTCAATTTCTGCGCTTTAATGAAATCGTCTTTAGTAAATACGTCGCCGTTAAGAATAACCGGTAAAGGCGAAACTGCATCGATTATATCGGCTAACCTCTCCCATAGCGCCTTGTTCCTATTACGCATGTCCTTGGTTCTGCAGTGTACAGTTATCGCTCTAACTCCAGTACTAGCAATCCTCTTCACCAGCTCGATAGTGTCTTGTTGCGACGGCAAAAGACGGATTTTTGCCGTTACGGGAAGAGACAAGTTATCCACTAAATTCGATAATATTGAACATAGCAAATCAGGCTTGTACAATAAAGATGCACCCATTCCACCTTTGATCGAAAATTTCTTTGGGCAGCCACAGTTTAAATCTACGCCTGACACATCATTTTCGCTTTTTTTTTTAGTTTTAAAATAGAAAAAATTAATATTTAATAAAATTAGCAAATTTATCCTCTTTCTTTCTAGTATCACTAGTGTTTCTTAGAAATAGATGTTGTAGAAAAGTAATAGCGTATATTAAACAATCATTTGTATCTTGAGAAATTGTATAATGATCTTACACTATTTTTGCAGCTTTTAGAGCTAAGTCGGGATTTGAGGACCCAATTTGGAAAACCAGCCTGCTCTTTTCGTTTTTATGACACAAAAAAACCATAATATCATTTCTATAGAATTTTACAGTTCCATTATCTAAGAATAAATGAGTGTTTAAAGTCAGTTTTGTTGTAATTATAACGATAAAACACCTGTTTTATTTTTAAAATGACTCTAAGAATTCTAAACTAACCTTCTTCTATCCTTTTTGTTTCGATTATACATTTATCTACGATTTCAGGAGTCCATACCAAATCTAATGAACATATATAAATAAAAGATTTAATTTAAAATGCAATAAATCCAAGTAAATATAGAGGAGAAGGAAGAATCCAATAGCATAAATTAATATTTATGAGCTAAATCAATTCTAAAATTTACCAGCCCCTTGATCCAAGGCGATTATTCTGGCTGGGAGTGTGCCTATTCTCACCATCGGTGCCAGGAACAAGCCTGTCGAATATCTGCTCGTTTCCATCTTTCCTGAATCTGCCTTTCAAATAAAAAAGTGTAAACCTTTTAAAATATTTTTTTTTATAGTAAAAAAAATTAAAAAGCGAAAATAATTCTGTAAAAAATCTGAGACTTTTTTTTCAGCAAATAAAAAAAATTCTTTGATTTAAAAATTTATAAACAAATTATAAATAAATAAATACAATCTAAATAAGTTAATTTCTTTTTCTTTTAACCTTTAAAAATTTAACATTTTTTTTTTATAAATAATGGCAAAGAAGCGAACAAAAAGAGAACTTAAGCCTTGGTGCTGGTAAATCACATACT
The DNA here is from genome assembly GCA_001970855.1 of Smittium culicis. Classification (NCBI taxonomy): domain Eukaryota; kingdom Fungi; phylum Kickxellomycota; class Harpellomycetes; order Harpellales; family Legeriomycetaceae; genus Smittium; species Smittium culicis. The sequence continues at coordinate 27,715 of LSSN01002279.1, read as the reverse complement.
TTAATTAAGCTAACTGTCATTTATCAACCTTTTAGAAACTAATTGTCACAATATTATCTATGCATTTTATATTTTTACTTTTATTTTCGGCAATTTATTAGGTACTGTGATCGCGATTTCGATGATTTAAAGATCCTTATACAGCATCAAAGAGCAAAGCACTTCAAATGTCTGCATTGCTCAAAGAGATTGAATACCGCAAGCGGTATGGTTATTCATGTAGCTCAAGTTCACAAAGAAACTGTTACAAAGTAAATTTCACAATTATGACAGCCAAAAAGATTTATTTATATTTTTCACGAGATTAATATTTTCCTTTATTTTCATTTTTAGAGTTCCTAATTCTATCGAGGGCCGAGATTCTACTGAATTAGAAATTTTTGGAACTACAGGAATTCCCGAGGAAATGGTTGAAAAACGTCGCGAAAAGCTATTTCCTAACTCTGATAATAAAAGCTCCAAAAAGCAGAAAACTTCTTCAAGCTCAGCTACACCTTCTATATCTGAAGAACAGCTTAAAATGCAGCTTGAATTGCACCGCCAAAATATTAAAAATATACAAGAATCGTCGACTATGCCTACACAACCACCCCTTCCGCTCCCACACAACGTTCCGCCCCTTTACCCACACCACCCGATTCCCCATACTGCCCCAGTCTCTCACCCTCCTCCGCTTGGTCAACGTCCGCCACTTCCTCTTCCCCATACACAGAATATCTCTCAAAATGGTTTAAATCACTTTAATGGGTTTCCTGCCCCTCCACCGCCTTTCTCAGGGACTCACCAAGCTCCGCCATTCTACCCTAATGGTCCTGCAAGACCACCTTCAATTTCCTCCCCATATACACAACAGCACCACTTCCCACCACCCCCAACACATCTCCCCCATCACGTTCAACGCCCTCCTCAGCTTAATCCTTTCAATAACCAAATCCCTCCCAACTCTATTTCGCATGCACCACCTCCCGTTCCTCATATTTCTTCCAACCCTATTCCTCCTCTTCACAGCCATCCCAGCTCGATGCGGCCTCCACCAATACCACTACCACCACCACAACACCCTAACCTACCTCATCCTATTCTCCCTCCTCACATTCCTACTACTCAATCGCATAGCCCACATATCCTTCCTCCACCTCCTCCAAACCAGATTCCACCACATCATAAAATTTTGAACCCAAATGTACTTTCTAACCAACCTTTGACTCACACACCTCCAAGCAATAGTTCTATGCAAAATAATACGAAACCACAATCACCAGCTATTCCTCAAGGCATACAGGTCTCAACTCCAGCTCCAACAGTTTCCCAATCACTCAGTTCAGATATTTCCAGTCTGTCAAAACAAGCTCCTTCGTCAATCGAAAATTCTGCTTTACCTGCTACAACTACACTAAGTAATGGCTCTAACTCTACTAACGCTAACCATGTTCTTAATGCAAAACCAGCAAATTCACTAAATCCTACAAAGAAAATCAAGCTAGTATTTGAAAATTCTGTTTATTCAATGGTAAGTTGTTTTTTTTCTTATCTATTATTTTATTTTGTACCATATATTGCCTATTTGTCTATTGATACATTATTAAGCGACCATATATATATATTTTTGGAAAGGGTATTTGAAGTTTTATATTTTATTTAAAACATAAATATAATATCTTGATTTACATTTAATCTCTTATATATATAATATTTATTTTTTGACATTTTTTCTCATACAAATTTTTTTTATTCCAGGAGGAACTCCGTGCGCAGTTGCCTAGATACCGAGTATTTTAATTTTTTAATTTTTTTTTTGTTAATTTAATATTACATAAATTGTCTTTTCTATTAATATACATGAATTTAATAAAATAATTTCTATGATTTTTTTTCTTTATTTCTTGAGATATATAAAGTAACATAATCTTTTGATTTTACGCTTTTACCTTTGATGGTTTTTTTAATAATATGCTTTTAGAAAAAAAAAAAAATTGAATATTAGAATTCTTGTGCATATTTCGATAGAATTCTGTTATGGTTGTTATCAAACTGGCTAGGGTCAACATTCCAACCTGCTTCCAAAATTTGGTTGTAAAATTTATCAAAGGTGTCTTTAGTGAAATTGAAAGACATATCTTTTTGAATTTTTAATGTATCTTTCGTGAGATATTTTTTTGATTTTTCTGCAAATTTTTGTTCGCTATCTGACAAGATCAGCGACACTAAAGAATATGAATTATATAACCCCTCTATTTTATCTTTAGTTGATGAATTTTCGCTGAACCAAACATTGACTTGAATAACGTTTTTATTGTTTAGAAATGCTAGAATATAATATTTGCTATTTAAATCAGAAAATGATTCTAAAATGCAAGTTTCAGGAATGTAATTTTCAGCAATACCACTACTAATACAATCGGTAAAAGTTTTGTTAAGATTTGGAGATATTTTAAGGTGAACATTGTTGATAGAATTTGTAAATTTAATTGTTTGAGACTTTTTAAAAAAAATATTCTCATTTTTAGCAATATTCTTAAACTCAAAGTTTGAACTATCCAAGTCCAGGGATAGCTTATTGGATGACTTGTTTTTACTGTAGTCAAATTCATCATTGTTGCAGCTAATGCTGTTATTAAAGACCAGCATAAGTCTTTCCAAGTTGAATGTTTTCAGCTCTACACATTTAACGCCAACGTAGTTTGAGCATATGGAAATTATACTAAATGGAACAAACATAAAGCACAAGTATCCAAAATCGTTTCCGATAATCGAGCTGGTGGAAATACCAATAACTGTACCGAAAAGGCCAGCAGCAGTTGACTGAGAACCAAACTTTGCGGTAACATCGCCCAAATTATCGCTAGTAGCTAAGCTGCGGTTAATGGACGCTTTTGTAGCGCCGCTTGCTAGATACGCTACGTTTTTACCAATATTCGCTATAGACGCAACAGCTAAGAAAAATCCAGGGAATAGTGGGGTTAAAATTTCTAGACAAGTAGCTAGCTGTAGCCACACTGTTGACCAGAAGCGCAATCTTTTTGACTCCAGATCAAAATTTTTTCCTAAAACTGAAGCATATACTATTCCGCCAAGTTGTCCAACGCCATCTTTAATGGCCCAATTTATACCAGCTGATAATGCCCCTGAAGCCTGTATTCCAACTGCAAATAGCATCGATTGAAGTGCTAGAACCATTGAAGCTGAGCCAGCTACGTTGCTTATAAATTGCCATTTTGCAAACTTGAGGTACTCGCTTGATACTGATCGCGGGCAATTTTCTGGGAAAAGTGCGGCTTTTATTAAGTTATTAACATTTGTTTTTGAATTAGATAAGTATTTCGATTTAAAAACTTTATCTAAAATCCCACTGTTATTTGCTTTGTTTCTAGTTTTACTCTCCGTCTCTTCTGAAGAATGGCTTTTTTCAAAGCTGTTAATTCTTATTTTGATGAGTTGAGACTCAGAATCTTTCGTTTTGTTAAGACATGAATTAAGAGGGTTTAACAAATTAAAAATTTTGTTTGAGCGAGCAACGTTTATTTGGATCGGTGAATGAAAACTTTCAACTTTCTCTTTCTTTGTCGGTGAATTCGTTATCAAGGATTTGGCAATTCGAATGTAAATACACTGGTTTTGAAGTGATCTTTTGAGCGCATAACGGTTTGCAAAAAGCATATTATTATTTTCGTTATTTATAAGTCTGGGTTCATATATTTTAAATAGTATCCAAAGAATGAAGTTTTATTGTTAACTATTCTACATGGTGAAAAAAAATCATAAAGTAAAACTTTCGTTAGTTCTATGATAAAGGATTTAAAACAAATAATATTATCTACGAAGAAATTCTTACCTTTACGCTACTTATTTGAATTGGCACAGAGGCATACAGTATATTATGAACCCAGTTTTAATAAAAAGTAGATATGAAGTATTAGCAAAATAACAAAAGCCATTTTTCAGTTAAAAATAGCCACATTGGTAGTTATATATAATTCCTCTAATCAAAAACACATATATCAAAACTAGCACTAGCTAAATAGAGTAAAAAATAATATAAAAATGATCCATATAGTATAGCGTTATTATAGTTAAATTCTCCTCCACAGAATTTGCTTGTTTAATTATTGTTTTTATTAATAAATTTAATATTTGATATTTAAATTTTATTTTTAGCTATTTTTTCATTTACTCAGGTACCAATATAACTACGACTTTTTCATCTATTGGTTTTACAATAACGTTAACAGTTACACAGGGTTGTGATATATACTACTTTTCTACAGCAATCTGTGATTATGTCAGTAATAAAATATATAAATTCAAGTGTTTAGAGCTCTCTACGATATAAAGTGTTAATTTATAGAATCAGCATAGCCCCAATATTGAAACCTCCCCTAGACTAGCTACAATCTATATACATATAGCGTTCATATTTTAATAAAACCACATCTAGCTTAATTTATATTTTTGATTTTACTTGCATAGTAGATACACTTGCTTATTTTGCAGACGTTTATAAAATTGCAAGAAATTCTACAAATTATCTCTATGGAAAATTGAGGAAAGATATACGAATAGAAACATCAGCTTTATCCTGAACAATGGCATCTATATTCAAACAGTCGAATTCGTTAAATTAATACAGCTTACGTGGTATATAAATACTAAACTACCAGATATAAACCATTTATTAATTTCGATTCTGTAAGTTATGTTTATTGATATTCAGACTAGATATCAGAATTTAATTAGCTTGGACAATGCCTCCGCTTATTTGCTTAGCCCACTTAAGCTATAAGGTTCACAGCTATTATTGAGCTGATAACCATCAGTCAAATTAGAGATTCTTCTAATTAAAGTAAATTTTGTCTGATATACAGTACATATAATTAAATAAAATCATTTGAAAATAGCTCACAAAATATTTAAAAGGCCTTGCTGATGCGTTATGATATCAAGTTAATTTGAATTAATTTAGTTATTATACCAATTCTTTTCAGTATACGTTTTGAACTCTTGAGAATGAAAAAAAACTGATACAATAAATAACCTAGCTTTGTAAGAGATTGAATCTTGATTTACAACCAGTGTATTTTTTGAACTTTGATCAAATCCATATATGTTTCAATATGTTTTTCTTGTGTATTATATCAAGTCTGATACGATTATTAAATACTTGAATTTAGTGTTACGAGTTTTTTAATTAGTTAAATCAGCTTTAAATTATATATCAAATGGAAAATAATTTAAAACTGTTATACCGTAGATAAATATTTAGTATTCAGCTAGAGTTACATATGTCTCTAAAGAATAGGATATAGCTGAATATCAAAAAAAAAAAGCTCACAATATAACATTTAAAAATATAAAATAATCGATTTTACTAGTTCAGCTAGCCTTAGAATTTTATTTTTATTCATCTTTAAATATAATATTTAAAACTCTATTGACCGTCAACATATCATATAAATACTAAATATAACTTTTACATATAATTTTATGAAAATAATAAAAAAGAGTTTATGAAAGCTAGTATCTAAAATAAGATGTAAAATGTACAAATAAATTCACACGTTAAATTAGTTGTAATTAAAAATATTAAAATAAAGAATAAAATACAAAATAAAATCGTAAAAAATTTTCGCCTTAAAATTATTTCTATATTATTCTTTTCGGGTTCCAAAAAAAAAAAATTCAAAAGATAACTAAATAAAACAATAAAATTTTATAAAATCGAAAATGTAAAGCAAAAGATTATATAAGTGCTATAAAGTTAAAATGATCTTTTATATAATATTTGCTCGTCTATTTTAGCTTCTTTGTAAATATAAATGCTAATGTGTGTATCGTATTGTATATTTATTTGTTAAACATCACCATGGTATATATTTAAACCAAAATATATAAAATTAATGAAATTGAAATAATTTTAGACAATAGCTATTTATCAAATAGAACTCCAGAGCTGAATATTAAACAAAAAATGCTAGATTTATATACTTTTTATAAAAGCTCTACCATTACTACTATAATTAAATATTGCGAATATATATGTCAAATTCCTTAACTATAATAAATCAAATCATTAATTACAATTTTGTTTATAAAAGTAGCTGGGATAGTAAATTATTTAGGACTATAGAATTAATAAGAACTTAATTATCAAATGAAAAATTGATATATTTATTTTTTGTGAACGTTCTGTATTTCTTCGACCTTCGTTTCGATTTTTTCAACTATAAACTTTGAATCCATCTCGTACCCATCATCTATAGTGGTCGTGCTTTGATCGAAATATATAGAATTAGGTTCGGTTGATGCTGTGTTATTATCATCGGCTATATTTGTCGCTCCTAAATTAGTCGAAGTAGGATTATGTCGAATGGCTTGCGAAGTAATGTAAGATTCATCTATTTTTACAATTTTAAATTGATTCAGACTTGGCGCTATTGATTTGCTATTCATGATTTCTGTATTAGGTTCAATACAAGATGGTCTGTAAATATTTACTTGAGGAACATAAATTTTTTTTTCGTTTATCATTTTATTATTTTGAAATTTAGCTACGTGTTTTTGATTCAGAATATCAACATTTTGAGTCTCTTTATATCCAGCATAGGCTATGGATAAATTATTAATCAAAACCAAATTGAGTGATAATAAAAAACTGAGATTTTTCATTTTCTTATAAAAATAAACGCTGAAATAAAATATGTAAAAGGGTTTTTTTCTTGAGATTAAATTCAAAAGTTATGATCATATACGATTTTATTTATTTAAAGTAGTTGCATATATTAAATACAAAAAATACTTAAGTCTTCAAGTTTAGAATATATACTTTTTTTGAAAAAAAATAAGAAAAAACTCAAATCAATCCAATTCAATTAAATTACGGAAAATTTCTTTTAACACTGAAAAGCAGTTCTTTAAAAAAATAAAAATTTAATCAATCTAATCTAATATATTTTTAGACACTAAATCTAGATAGAATATAGAATTTACTTAATAAATCCCAAGATTTTAATTTTATAGATTCTTTTTTTTTTAGGTGCGAGAGTTTATAAGTTTATTATTTCGCGAACATATTAATTATTAAATTAGTTTATTGATGTTTATTAGAGTCCTTTTTTTAAATACTAATTTATAGGTACTTGAAAATATTAAGAAAAAAACTAAAAAAAGTTCAATTGGTTCATACAAGATTTTAAATATCATTAAAAGTTATCTAGAAATGCAAATATTAAATAGTAATTAAATATATAATAATACATCCATAAAATTATCTAGTATCCTACTTGCTTGTATACCAACTAAAACAATAAAATCACGAATTTTCATAATAAAAAAGCCTAGATAAAAATTAGACACATATACTTTATATAAAGCCTAGTTATCAGGTTGGCAAATTAATCAGATTCGAGAACCACAAAAATATAAATATTCATAGTTATTTAGTTATGGATTAATTATTGAAAATAATCAAGATATTAATCAAGGTTTTATATTTGGTTCTACCATTAGATTAAAAACTTTGTGTAAAGATTTTGTATCCGTTAAAGCTTGTATTATTCTTTTTGGGTTTCAAGGTTATATGATTATAAAAATTATAACGTAAAGAATAATGAATGATTTAACCATAATAAAATTAAAACCAATAATAAAAAATTTTATTGCAGTATCTAGTGGGAAAATAGCTCATATATAGACTTTTATAATTAGTATTGTTAAAATATATATTATTTATCAATTTAGATAAAATATTATGTATTTTACATTAAATTTATTTAAACTGTCATAAAATATTTAAATGTTTTGGCGAACTTTAATCACAATGATTGACTAAATTGGTTTAAATTATTTACAATCACAAAATAAAAAACGTATATGCTTAGCAGTAAAATTATTCGTAATTATCCACGAGCCTCATATTCGCTTGAGGTAAATTTTTAGGCAAAAATAACAATTAGATATTAAGCAGGCCTAGCTTGCTCCAGTTAGATACAATTTAATGGATATCAGTGGTAGATTATAAGAGCATGAATTAGTATCATAGAATTGGTGATTTGATGCGTAAAATTTATTAGCCCATAACATGAAAAATACAAAAGAACCTAGATTGTTCTTTTCTGAAAATTAATATTTTTAGAGAGTTTAATTAATTAATAGAAGAAACTATTTTTTTTTTTTCAATCAATTAATAGCTCATCTAATTTCCAGTCTATTATGCATCACAAATCAATATTATCGAAATCTATCATACGAATGATTTAATTTAGAAGCACCCATTTATTAATTATATAATTAAAAGATAGGGGGGGAATTAATCGTTCAAATAGAATAAATAAATAAATAAAATTCAAATAAAATTAAAGATATATGAAACACTAACAATCTATATTTTACCAAATCTATAAAAATATTTTGAAATAAATGTTTTTTTTGAACAAAGCTAGGATCTGGGATAAACTTAATAAATATTTTGAATATTTTTGGCTCCTTTGATAAAAATTATTGGATTATGGTCTCGTTTACTTATACAAACTTTAAACAGAATTTAAGAATCTAATGGTAAAAAAATGCAATAATCTGGTATAAAGCTATTCAAAGATATTTTCAAGTAGTAAATAGACAATATTAACATTAAAATACCCAATAAATTTAATAATTTATATAATTTTAATTTTAAATTTTATTTAGCTTTTCATGGGAAAATAAATAGAATGTTTTTAAAAAAAATAAAATAGATACTATATCCTAATATAATTATTTGAGTCATGATATGGGAAATTATAAACTAAGAAAGCACATTTTTGTAGCTAAGAATTATTGAAAAAAATATATTAAGAATTTTATTTTTAATGGTTGATATTTATAAGCCATTTCTTTTTTTTTCTTCGATTTATTCAATTTATTTTAAATCCGTAATTTTTTAGAGAAAAACTTTTTTTATTATTGGGTAAAAATTGAATCTAAAATTTTATACACAGTAATTCTTTATACTTAGTATTTTATTTCATTAAGAGTCGCTGAAGTTATTTAATAGATAATTAAAAAAACTGATGAATAATATCTTTTTTTAGGTAATTCAAAAAATTGTATATTGCACCTAATTGATTAAAAGCGGATGATGATTTAGACAAGTTTATATTGAAAAAATAGTTTCTTTAAGGTGGGATTTATAAAAGTAGCATATTTATATATAATTATTTATGACCTATATATAGATAGGTATAGAGAATGAATGCTTAAATAATTAATAATTGAAATAACTATAGAGTTGAGTTAGCATGTTTTAAAATGTCATAATTTGTTACTTTCAAGCGGAATCATATTTATAAGCAATATTAATAAAGTTTAAAGTTTACCAGGAGTATAGTTATTTTGATTATGTAAAATAGACTGATTATGATATTGAAACTAAAAATTTAATTATGCATCATAAGTTATAAGTGCTTTCTCTCGTATGTGCTATTGATAAATTGCAGTCCTTCGAACATAATTTTACACGCAAATGAAGTTTTCATGTATTTACCTGTTTTTATTATAAAAGCGCGATGAGTATATATTAACTTGTTAGCCAATAGCATCTTATTCAGCAACAGACTGTTTTATTTGACTTGTATACTCAGTGTTTATTTTATAGCCTATAGCCGTTATTTAAACTATTATTAAACGAATTATTATTAGCTATTATCGCAATTCATTTAACTCATTGGCCAAAAAATGAATTAATTGTGTTGTATAGTATAATTGGGCAATAAATTTCTGATACGCGAAATTTACTGGAGCAGAAATGGATATATTTTTATACTCAAAATTACGAGTTATTTATTTAAAAATGTATTTTTGATCAAATTACTTTCCCCTAAGCATAATTTCTCTCATCATCGTGTTTTATTTATTGTTTTACACTCTAGTAGTCATAATAATATTATTTTAATCATTGCAGCTCTCCTCTACACCAAACCTCACTTCTTTCTGATAGTTGAAAAATATCTCATCCTTGTCTAAATAAATTCTATTATGCGATTCTTTTCGTATTTTAGATATATTTATTATTAAATCAAAAGAATACTTAATATGAGCACTAAAAGTCTATCAAAACGTTCTGAAAACCAAAATGGTAATATTCGAGCAACGAACAGCAAAATCAGCTCCAATTCAACTCATTTATCTGCTGGTTGTCCTCATATTCAAAGTCACATTAAAGGCTTAGTTGACAAGCTAAAAGTATTAGCCCCTTACTCTATAATATGCTCTAAAAGGCAAACTCTTCTTCTGGGCCGACGTGGTACTGTCAGTTCTTCTAGCTTCTCGCAAGGCTCATCTTCATTACCCAATGGTAGTAATCAAGGAAATTTAACAGATTACTCTATTGATCAGAATATTCTTGATTCTACAAACAATAACAGTCTTTTAAACAATTCTGCGAATTTGGAAGGTGATAGGAGTAGGAAAAGATTAGTCGAAGAGGTATTTATTATCATTTTTATATCAATTTTTCTCTGCTCATTCTTTTTTTAACATTCCCACTTTCTACTTCACTTTTTTCAGCAAACTTTCTTTATTTTTTAAAAATATACTTAAAAATATGATCAATACCTTGATTGTTTTATAAAATTTTCAATTATTTAGATGCCTACACCTTTATGTGATGACTGCCAAACTCCATTAGATAGAATACATGCTTGCTTGGAATGCGATTACTATGGTTGCTGGAAATCAAAATCAAAAAGATACTGCTCAAGCAGACCTTCGAGCAATCACTATTCAAGCCCCTTGTTCAATTTAGCTACTGAGAACCTTTCTAGACCTCATATAATTGATCATTTAGACAAATGTAATCATTCTTTCGCTGTTGATTTTTACCGACTACAAATCTATTGTCATCGATGTAAAGACTACATTTACGATCCTTCAATGTTATCTTGGTTACGCGGAATGACTGTACGCTGGTATGCTGCTTTATGCGATGCTGCGGAACCTGAAGCTAAAAGGCCGCGTATTATTGGAGTTTCTATAGATATCACTCCACAAGAAGCCAGATTTGCAAAGGAACATGGAACAGTTAGGCCATGTGGAGGTTTAAGAGGACTCAGAAACTTAGGAAACTCTTGTTTTCTTAACGTAGTAGTACAAGTCTTGTTCCAAAATCCTATGATACGGGGCTGGATGCTCAGCGGTGGTCATAGCCCCACAAGATGCGTTGTAGGAAGAAGAAATTTACCTGCCTCGACATCAAAAATTATCGCTCCCAAAATTAAAGGCGCCACTAACCAAGATTCCAAGTCTAATTCAGTCTCGGACTTGTCGCTAAAATCTCAAAAAGACTTATTAAACCCTGATAGCTCACAAAAGACTTCTTCAAGGGCCTCAAGCGTTGACAACGTAAATGATCCCAATATCGCTAAATCATGCATTGGTTGTGAACTATATAGCCTTTTATTAAATTTTTTTTCTGGTGAAACCTCTCCTATTGGCGCTTCTCGACTTCTGCATTCTTTATGGGTTCTAAGACCCGATTTGGCAGGCTACGGACAACAGGATGCTCATGAATGCTTTATTGCAATTCTAGATTTACTTCACAATTGTTTAGAAGAAAATGTTATTGACCCTGAGCAGATTAAGTCTTTAGAAGACTCTAACGACAATAGTAATAGTAATCTCAACTCTTTAGCTAAGAAATCATCGAGCTTAAATCACAATGATACCTGTAGTTGCGTGGTTCATCAAACGTTTGGAGGAATTTTACAAAGTACCGTAGTTTGTAACGACTGTGGAAACGTATCGGTTGCATATGATCCAGTTTTAGACTTATCACTAGATATAGAGCCAGTACACATTAAATCACAATCTAAACTCCCGTCGTCTTCATCAACAGTTGTTGATAAAGCTGAAGATCTATCTTCCGCTTCTATAAATAGCCAAGTAAACGCGAAAGACGAATCGTCGCTTAACCCATTCGAAATTAATGAGCAGCTTGAAAATCAAGCCGCTTTTCTAAAGAAAACTTCGACTGCTGATTTTGAACTTCGCAAAAAATACAAAGCTAAAGCACTTAAAGGCGACTTTACAGATTTGTCCGATACTAATGGAAGCTCAAGTTCCATACCTGGAGAAGTCGAAGATGACTCTTTAACCAAAAATAATGGCAATTATAGCAAACCGCCTTTTAATAACCTAAACTTTAATAGTAACGCACATGTTCAAACGCTACAAAAATGCCTCGAGCAATTTACTAACCCAGAGATTTTAGGTAATGGAATGTACTCGTGCAGCAATTGCGAATCCTCTAATGCTTTTGCGACAAAGCAATTCTCAATTAAACAGCTGCCGCCCGTGTTGTCTTTTCAACTCAAGCGCTTTAATCGCGGAATAAGCTCTACAAGTAAACTTAACACATATGTGCGGCTACCCTTAAATCTAGACATGACTCCTTACACTACTAACACTATTGTCAACAATTCATTGAGCGATAATAGCTTTAATTCACAAAGTACTTTTAGTGCAGGTACACCTTTGTCAACCTATGCCTCATTTGCACAAAATGGGCCATCCGGAAGTTTTAGCGAAGACCTTCCTCTTAGCTCTACCTCATTAAACAAAGAAAACAATGCAAGTAACTCTGGTATTAACTCAAGCTCATTTAATAACTCTAGAAGAAGGCCTGAAACCGCCCGAGTTAATCCAGCTTGTCAATATCAACTGTTTGCTGTCATTAATCATTCTGGAGCTTTAGATACTGGGCATTATACTTTATACAGCCAACATCGAAATCAGTGGTTTAAATTCGATGATTCTACAATTACTTTTGCAGATATTTCAGATGTGTTATGTCTAGAAGAAGAGGCTCGTTGTTATCGAGGTGAAGCTTCAAAAGGATTAGCATACATGGCTTTTTATGTAAAACAAACATTAGACTTCAATGACCCACCTAGCTTGGATGGTGATGCTATGAATGCTCCCGGATCTGTACCAGGACTACTTTCCATCCCTACCTCTCTCTCTGGTGCCAGCGGTTTCATTAACTCTGCTTTAAACCCTAATAATCCTGCTAAAAAGGTTGAACGAAGAGGGAGAAAGCGCACTATTGATATCGCTAACAAGTCTGGCCAATTGACAACTAATACAAATGATTCTGAACCGTTATCATTTAAATTAAAAACTGAGTCTGGCTTATCACAATCTTCAAGCTCAGATTCAGATTCAGATTCTCTACCTTTAGAATTGGCTGCGATGTCTCGCGCGAATAAGCAGATCGACCAAAATGATGACCTATTAATTAATAAATTAATTCAACGAAATTCCACACTATCCAATAGCCCCTCGAAAAATAGTAAACAAAACGTTGCTTTAGCGAACAAACTGCCAAAGGGCAGCTTAAAAATCAAGCTTAGTTCGACTGCTGTCAAAAAAGAAAGCGGTGATAATACAGAGTTAAATTCATTTGAGTATAAAGCCTTGACCAATAATGATACTCCAAAAAACGCGAATTCTAAACCATTTAGTATTAAAATTAAAACTAGCAGTAAAAACCTTAATAAAGATAAATGGAGCAACTTGCTTCAAAATAAAAAGAATGAAATCTCCGATTCGGACTCAAACTCTCTATCCAAAATCTCTAAACAGTCAACTAACAAGAAAGGTAGCTCTTTTAACGCCCTTAGCAAAAACGACATTCGTAGCTATTTTTCAAGTATAAAAAACAGTAACAACAAAGATTTAGAAATAATCAGAAAATCTGGAGGTATTTCCAAAGTTTATAAACAAAATGCTTCCAATCTTAAAGAGCTCAAGAATGAAAACAAAAGCTCAAATTTTACTTCGCAAAAGCTAGAAGATATTGACTCGCATGAATCATCTGATGATAAAAGTTCTGATGAACAGTCAGGTGATAACGGCGATGAAAGTCAGGACGATGTATCTGGAAGTGATGACGACAACCAGACTCAAGATACAGTAAATACATCTTTGTATAAAAATCTAAAAAAAAATAAGTCAAAAATAGCTGAATTTGGAGATAGGGAAGAAGGGGAAGAGTATACCGATGAAGATGATGATGACGATGAATACGGTGATGCTGATGGCGCTGAAGATGACGATAATATTAATATTACCAACGCTGATGGGTATAACGATGAGCCAATTGAAGGTGGCTCTGCAAACGAAAATGAAATCGATACATTTGAAGAAATTGACGGCGATGACATTAAAAAAGAACTTCATACTTCTACCGACTCTAAAAAATTGGATAAAAAAAATATTAATTCTGCTCATGAAACTCTTAATTTCTCAAAGAACTCTTCAGATGATGATTATTTTGATGATGACGATGAGGACGAAGATGATGCTGGTCAAGATGACGATGAAGACGGTGATGATGAAGACAACGATGATCAGAATGCTGAAGATGGTGAAGAAGGGGAGGAGAATGATGACGGATACGATTCCTAAATTGGATACCTACAGCTTTGTGTATTCTGTATTATATTTTTTTACAATTGCTTTTTATTTATCCAAAGAAAAAGCTTTAATATCATGTTATTATAATTATACATCAGCCTTCTCTATTTTTAAGTGCTTCACCATCCGCTAATGTGTAGTTTTTTTGATTTTTTCCTACTATTCACAAGTTCATTTTTTTTCGCTTTATCTAAAATCCAATCGTAGCTTCTAATTAAATATTTATAGATCGAGATTAATTAAACTCAAATCTGATAATTGTAATAATTATCTATCTTGAATCAATGTGAATGTTATTAATGTTTGTTAGCCGGTTTTGTTGAGAAATGAATTTACTCCAAATTAAAAATTTTTTTGTTCCATAAAGCCAAAACTTTTTTTGCCTATATTTAATTATTTGAAGGTTTTATAGAATCATTTAAAATTGATATATTTTGTTTTAGCAATAAAATCTATAGACTTAAAATTAAAATTACTTCAACTCGCCAAACCCGCCTCTTATCCCCTTCCCAGGCGGTAGACTATTTTTGGACCACCAAATATAGCCAACTGCGCTCAATCAAAATCAATTAATCCGGGTTCATAAGAATTATTGGTATTTTTTAAAACAACAGCAAATGATAGATTTGCTTATAAATCATAAACGAATCATTAAATTTATTTTTCTAAAGAGTGTTGAACGGGAAGGCTTATGCCCGCTACAATCTATTTGATTATCAACGGTGGTTTATAATCCAAAATATATACTTATTATTATGGCTGGTTTGTTGCTATAAAAGAAGTGGTTCACATTTTTCGAGTATACAGAAGATGTATTTTAGATATGGTATAATTGAAAACATCTTGTTTATAACTAATGATAATTTTAATTATTAATAGTATAAAAAGTTCATAGATAATAAAACTGAATTTATAAAATTTTTTTGAAGTTTATTTTAGAAAAAATATAAGGTAAGATCAAAAATTACTGGGCGAGATAATTATTTAGAATTTCTTAATAATGGATAAAATAAATTAAAATCAAAGTATTTAAACAAACACGTTTGCACAAATTATATTTCCTCCAGCTACATTCTTAAATGTTTTAGTCAATCTGTCGCAGTTCAAAGTTTGTTTACCTGTGATTTTGAGATTTCCACTGACTTTAGATGAAGCTGGGAAGCTGAATGCGCTAATAGGGCCATAGAATTCTACATCTCCAGTAACGCTTGTTAGACTCTTGAAGAAATTTTGTCCGATATTGTTAAGAGAAACGTTGTTGATAACCTGAATACTGCCACTGCTTACTGTTGAAAGTTTACTTAGGTTTAGTGAGTTAAGTTGCAAGTTTCTAGAAATATGGATTCCTTCATTTACAGATTGAAGAGCTGGTAGATTAAGGCTGGTAAAAGTATTGTCACGAATGAATAGAGAAGATTTTATTGAACTTAGAGATTTTAATTTAAGGCTTGAAAGCCCACGGAAAATTGTACCGCCTCCAATGGTAGTCAAAGAATTCATTTGAACTGTTAGATTATTATACTGATTATTTATATTAATTTCTAAATCTCCGTCGATGTTGACAAGGGATCGGAGTTTCACACTTAAAAGCCCCAAATTCTTTGAAAGCTTCAATTTGCCACCTAAAGAATTCAGTTCTCTAAGCTCTATGGCTTTGAGTGATGAGTCAGTGATAGACAAGTCATTACTACTCTTCAATTTGGCTAAATTGGCCGACCCAAGCTCAAAATTTTGTTCAAGAGTTACATTGCCTGCGCTTGTGAGTTCGCTGAAACTAACTGTCTGGAGGAGAAAATTTGAACTGATGTAAATATCTTCACCAACAGTATTCAAGCTGTCAAAGCTGATTGTCTTCAATCCGGCGTTTCCTGCGACCATTAAACTTCCTGTAATCGACTGGATTTTTGTTAAATTGACGTTTTCTAAACTCGATTTTGTAATTGAAATGTTACCGTCAAAGGATGCGCAAGTATTCAATTGATCGATTTTAATCTGCGAGTCAACTTCCCAATCACCTCCGCAAACGATTTGATTAGGTTTTCCTGAGCTTTTGGTAGCTTTCAATGCTCTTTTAGGTAGTTTGCTATTAATTTTTGCAAGCACCTGCTTGATATTAGCAGCGCTTATAGCGATTGGCAATACGGATAGAGCAATGATCGAGAGCTTCATTTTTTGTACTTTTTTTATTATTAGACTCTTCAAATTAGTAACTAAATATCTGTTCTATACTCAAGTTTTAATTGATACTTTCATTTATTCATGGGATTTAGGCGGTTATTTATAGAAATGAAAAACATCGATTTTAATTGTATTTCAATTTCTATCATGAAATTCAAAACCTTAGCTGCTTTTACATTAATACAGGATTCGCCTTTATTGAAATTTTTGCATAAAGCACAAATATTTGACATTTGCTTAGAGAATAATTTGATTTTAAAGCATTTTGCATACTATAAACAATTTAAGTTCTAATAAAAGTTTAGATATACAATCAAGGCTATAGAATTAAATTAAAATATAAACACACAAAAAATAATTTAAAGAATAAAAAAAAGATAAAATATAAGCAAAATACTTGCTTTCAATTTGAAATTAAATAAATTACTTATTTGTATGGGATTATCCATCATAATTACTATACTATTGCTGCACCAAATGTTAATGCTTTAATATAATATGCACAAATATATAATAATATGGTGAGAGAAAAAAAAACTCAAACTCAATTGTTATGTCTGTACGATTTTTAATTAAATTATATTATAGCTTTTAAGCTGATTCATACTTATTTTTTGTTCATATCTTAGTCCATATATCGATAGATTTTTATTCTATACATGTTTAGCATTAAAACTGGTAATTATGTTACATGCTAAGGCATTTCATAAATTGATAGTGATATTTATCGTTTTGAAGAGCAGATTTCTTTTTTGATCTACTAAAATTATCAAATCTAATATATAAGTGATAAATTATTATAATATGATTCAGTTTATTTACTATCAGCCTTAATGCATACAATTACTAATTTTAGCAACTTCATTTATCCAAATATGAAGATTAAATAAATCTAAGTGTATTGGTTACACAAGTGTTAAACTTATCAACCATAAATAATTTCACTGCGACTGTCATTAATACGAGTGTTATTAAGCTCAGTAAATTTCTGAAAATCGTTTTTTCATTTGGAGTATACTTATACAAATTTTTAATAGCTTTGACATTTTATTGATGCAACAAAAAGAATAAAAATTATGCAGTAATAAAAAAAATATTTAATATGGCATGCTGCTTTTATTTATCTATATCATTGTATGAATGGCGAAATAGAAAAAAATTAGAATTCTAGAAGAGTTAAAGCATTAAATTTTAGTTTAAAAATACTATAAATTTAATTTTTTCGTATGAGTAGCTAACTTTTAAAAAAAATCCTAATCAATATAGATGTGTCAATGCAATCTTCAATTAAACACAATTTAGAATTAAAGATTATGCTTCTAAGCCAATAACTACAGGAGAAATGCATCTTAGAAGTTTATCTATATTTAGCCCTCCAAGTCCTGGAATGCATTAATTATGCATTTGAATTATTAAATGCATACTTTATCATTTGAAACTTGAAAAAGACAGGGCTTGGAGGGTTAATAATTTTTATGTAAAAATATTTCTTCGAACTTAAGCTTTTTATTATAGATCTCTTGTATTTTAATACTGTATATTCCGATAAAATTTGAGCTTATATCTAAGTTATTGTGAATTTTTTTGAAATTAGACACTTTTTTGCTTTATTAGTAATTAATTTAGTTGTAAAAATATATAAATTTTACACTAAAAAAATATGTATTTCTGTTTATGGATTATACAATATCAAAATACAAATATGTGTGTTGAATACTGATTATTTGCGTATTGGAAAAGCTTAAATTTTATAATGTCCGTTAAAATGTAGCGAATTTGCTCAATTTTTCTTTAGAGGTTTTACAATAATTTTTTTATTATTTTTTTGTGTTTTAAAACACTTTAAACAAATTATTAATAAATGATTTGATTTTGATATTTACAAGATGTATTAGTGCAATTATATTAAAAAATCGATATTTCAAATCCTCTACACTTAAAACCTTTAAACTACAAAAAAGTCGGCTAAATAATCCCATTTTCTAGTCGAATTTAATCATTTTTTTACTTGTCTAAAATTAAAAAATAAATAAGTTGAAGCTTATTTAAATCCTTTGATAGGCATCTGAAATTTTTTATCTAGTAAACAAACTAACAAACTTATTAGTTAAAACTAGTCTCAACATTTTATTGGAAATTTTAACTCAAGTTAGTATAGAAATGCATTATAAAAATTCGTGGCTAAGTTAGTTGCTATTTTTGTTTTTTTGAAGTGTTAACTCTTTAAAGAGTTAAATTACACTAAAAATGAGTGCATCTTTGGAATTTAACTTTAGATAAAAATGAAAAAAATTATTTGCTTGATACTTGTGCTCATTACAAATGATAATTTATTTATATTTATCTTATTATCCAAATATAGAGCTTATAGTAAGAAAGATATGACAGCCGTATCAATTGATTAAATATACACTCTAATTATACTATTATACTAAAAAAATTAGCATAAGGTACAATGTGGAAATTTTATCGTAAATTCAACTTTAAAAGGAGCTTCAGAATATTTTATAGTACAACTTAGTTATTCAACCCCTAAGAGTGAAATGCCTTGCCGTTATTTAGGGGCTTAAGTAGTGTACTTTTCTAAGTACACTATACTAAAATTTCACACGGCGTTACACAATATTTGGTCGGGGATAGTGAAGGCAACGATTAGTGATTCGGAGGACAGTGATTCCAGAGGGAGAAAATCTAGAAACAAAAGAAACCGATCCGTTTAGCACAGCCCGAGACAATCTCTGTGCACAAGCTCAGCGTTCGACTGCAATACGGATCTCAGCCGTTCAGTATCTTATTGAGGGAGTGCCAAGTCGGTCATTCCCAACTTTGGATAGGTGCCTATTTTTTACATATCCTGTTAGAATATATCTCTGGCTAGGAAAACAGTGATCTCCACGAATTAGAATTTTTTTTGATGCGAGCTTAATTCCATGACTGCTTGTAACTTTAATCATATAGCATAATTGAAGCAATTAATATGAAATTCTTTCGGTTGGCAAATTGGTGCCATTTCCCATAAGGTACTCAGCCTATAGATGAGCAGAGGGTTTTTTTTGTATTAGAACATTAGTTTTTTTATGCTGTGCACCAACTTTACTATTTTATGGTTTAATTTCCCAATTATTTTTTATTGTTGTTATCGATTCAATTAAAATTCAGTGATAAAAAATAAACACAAAGCACGAGTTTAATCATAAATATTTTAAATAAATAATTTTAAAAGTCGGTTTGAATTTATCTATATACAGACTATATTGATTTATATAAATATAGATATTGTATGTGTCAAAATAATTTAAATTAGAATTGTAGTTTGAAATGCATGTTTTAATATTATGTTTTCAAGCATTATGTTGTTAAAATAGCTTTAGAATTGTTTAAAACTGGTAGTTATGACTTGATAATTTCTTTGAAATAATTTGAATCAACTAGATTGAAACAAAACATTTTTTTTTTACCTTGGATCAGTCGTAATAATATTGAGCTGAGATTTCTAAATGTAAATACTCTAGAAACTCTATAGTAACACGATACAAATAATTAGATATTATCACGTGTAATGAATGTATTTAATTTTAAGATAAGATAAATATGGTTATATGTATTTATATCTATACGTTCAAAAAAAATTCGAGATATTAATGCGAATTGAAAAAAATATAAAATAAATTTAAATTTGTAATCCATCGATTGTAGTATTGTAGTTTAGGATAAAAAAGTTTTTTTTTGCAAGTTCAAGTTGATGATTAAATAAATTAATGCTTGTTAAGTATAGTTATTCGATGATTAAAATTTTAATTATTAATTGATGTTTTTTTAAACTAATTTACAGGCTCTAATTCATTTCATGAAAAATAATATGATCAATAAAATCATACATTTAAATTATAATAAGTATTTATTGTTGAAAATTTTGAAAAGAGTGGAATGTTTTATTAGTAAAGCTGTTTGAGATATACATTAAAATGTATTATCGCTATTATTTTAGTCACCTAGTTTTATTAAAGTTTTTTGAAAATTGAAATTAAGAAAGGTGTTTTTTTTTTTGTGGAATTTATACATAACTTACTTTTTTTAGGGTTAGATTAAATATTAAATTTATGCTTATAAATATTAAGTATATTAATTAGGAATTTTTTTGCCATAATTTGCTGCTGTGGTAAAAATTCAACCTAAAAATATTTGCCATTCGGAAGTTTCGAATTATATGAATGTTTTTAGACCTATAATCGAGTAATTTTTAATAATATTTAGTAATTAATTCAATGAAAACTACTAACTTTTTATATAATTTTAAATTTATATCACAATATAAACAGGAGTTATAAATTATAAAAGGGGCTTTTTGATATTTTTATCTAAAAAGACAGCTGTTAGCGAATTTTTTATTTTAACTATGTTCTGATGACTCAAAGTACAATAAAATATATTTTAAAGTATATTCAGCTATAACTTACAATTTTAAATTATTTTATTTATTATTTTTAAAAAAAAATAATATTTTTATGTCACACAATTAATTTCTAATAAGCTTTGCATATTTTACAACAAACTTAAATATATTAAAGTAATATAACATTAATGTATATACTAATACTTTATATATGAAACAATTTAGTTATATTATTTTATATTTAAAAACGGCAGTTTAATATACGCTGTACTAAGTCAAACCAAAACTTACACATAAAGTAAGTCATGCTTTATATTAACTAATTAATTTTATAGCTAAAGAAAACTATATAAAGACTAGTATTTTCTATTATTTTCTTTTATTTTAAAAACCATATTTTTTATGATTATTTTAAATGATCAATAAACTTTGAATTATTAGATTTAAGATATATTACAATAAGTACTATAATCTTAATTACTTTATAATTTTGTCTCGATCCAATATAATTCAGAATATAGCGTTTTTCAAGCAAAATTTTTTTCATAAAAATGCTAAAAGCGGCCTATCTCTAACAGCACAGATTTAATATGTCATTATTAGGATTATGAATTAAATTTATTCACAATTGATAAGTAACTTGAAAATTTTACATTGATATAAATTATTTGCGGAGGGTTTATTTTTTCTGCGGGCCCTTTTTTCTTATAAAATTTCGGCTCTGCAGAATTAGTAAGGAACTCAGAGGATTCTTGGGATTCTGGTCTTTTAAATTTTTCTTAATTCGTGATTTTGATTAAAGGTTAAAGGATATTTATAATTTTTTGTGATTTTTTATTTGTCTTTTTGTCTTTTTTAGTTTTTTTGTTATTTTGATGTTTTGTAGATTTAATATCATTTTTTTAGGTTTTTGTTCAAATTTATAATGTGAAATTGATAATATATAAAAGATATTTAAGAAAAGTAAGAAGTTTGATAAAAATTTGGTTAGAGCTTATTTAAAAAGTTTAAATTTAAGCAAAGAATAAAATTTCTCAATACTGTACGTATAGATATATTGTTAGATATGGGTATCTTAAAATTTGACTCTTATAAAAGTTTTTAAAGTATTTTTTACGGTACCAATTTTCCTATTGTCTTTTTACTGTTTTTTATTGCCCTATTTTCATGAAATATACTGTCTAAGAATATCTTTCATGATTTAAAGTTTTTTCGAGGTATTTGATGACTGTTCTTCTTTTATTTCTATTTATTAATTTTTTTATAATCTTTAATCTTTCTTATATTAATGGTTTTTTCGGTAAATATATGTTTCTTGGTATTCTAGCTATTTGTTTTGTACTCAAAAATTTTGATATTTCTTTGTGGTATATTCGATAAATCTTTTTTTCTTTGTTATCTGGGTGGTTTTTATTTTAAATAATTAATTTGCAATTTTACTCCTAATATTTTCTTCAATTATTTAAATACTTTCGTTTTCACATTCATAAATAAATAGATTGTTTATCAAAAATTGGTTAAAAATTGAATTTGTTCAGATTTATAATTTTGAACAGATTGAAAGAGTTTAATTTATTTTATTTTCGTTTTTTTTTTGCGATCTATATATTTTATGAAAATCAGTATCCAAATTATTTCACTTCCATATATTTATAATTAGCTACATCTAGCTGATGTTTACCATTACCTATTTTTTGCACAAGATAATTAAAAATAATTTGCAAGATATCTATCTCCTCTCATCTATAATATTATTTTTCTCTCGTTAAAGAGTTATATTAGTTTTAATGACATCACAATAAATAATATATTTCGATTTAATTCAAATTAAAAATAGCTTTTTAGTGTTGCTATTAGTATTCCTCGAAATTAAATACATTGAAAAAAAATAGAATAGCTGAACCAAATACGATTTATTTCTAAGGCTTTTAAAATATTTATGTTATTGAAGCTATATTCTAGACTGTTAATTTTAGATACCAATTTTTGTATTTTAAGTCATTGAAACAGGGTTTATTTATTTTTAAATGTAATATATTTTATGTTCACTGATCGTGGATTTTTTTTTTATTATTTAATACGTATTAATATTTCTAAAAGATTATTAAATCAACTTTTTTAGGCTTTGGTAGAGTTTATGCTTCCATTCATATTTTGAAAATCTTAATTGTATTAATCATAAATGAGCATTCTTCTGAAATATATTTAAATCTTGAATTTTATTCATATTAGAAGAATTTAATTTTTTTTTGCTTGCTTACTAGAGTACTTGCTATTAAATTATAACTAATAAGTGTGATTTTTTTATTATTATTTATATATATTGATCCTATGAATCATCTAATCGATAGCACCGTCAAATTTTAGGATTGATTTTATATCCAATTAACATTATATCGGATCCCAAATTTTGATTAATTTATAACAAGGTTATATATATAAGTCTGTTAGTTTACTGTTTAATATTATCATCAAATATATCTCTCATAATTTTTTTAATTATGGCTCCGTATATATATCTATACTATTTCATCTAGATTTAATAATGATGAACAATTATGGACCATAATTTTTCAATTTAGTTTTTTTTTCATTTTTATGTTATTTTCTGTTCGGCAAGAAAGTTTATTTTTGTTTTAATTAATCTTATGGGTTCATCATAACTAGTGTGATACTTAAATATAGTAAATTATGTAATTAAAGAGATTATTTTTCTCTAAAAGATGCCTATTATCACCTACGCAGTCGATCTCAGCACATTTTATTCTCTCGTTAAAGGCGATTATCTAGATTTGCATTATATAATTGTATCAATTAATTCCGGATATCTTGTGAATTTTGGTTATAATTATGTATGATCTGAGAATCATATCTTCAATATCCTAATATGAATTAATGTTTTTAAATATCTTTTTCTAAGAATATTAGTAATTATTAATATAATTATATATCAGCGTATAAAAAGTACACTTTTATAGTTAATATTAATTGAAAAGCTGTAATTTTTTATAGGCCAATTTAGCATCGATGTACTATTTCTAAATTTTATTTATTTATGACGTTTGCCGTCGCAAACAATCATAAACCGCATTGTATATAAGTAACTTTGGTTTTCTCGGATTTATTTTTACGATATCTCATTTTGAATTTACAATTATGCGTGGCAAGAATCTACAATGCTAATTACTATCACACATTCGACGATTTTGGTTTGTTAAAGTTTATATAAAGTTATTACCGATCTCAAAACTACTTACAACAGTTTTAGATGTTGTAGATCTATCATAAAAATAAAAATTTATATGGCAGTGATATAGTATTGTATGAATAATCGATTCGGCAGTCACAGCTAATATTGGATATCAAAGTGATACTTACTTAGAATTTAGATCCTTGGAATTTAAACTTCATTTTTTCTTTATATTCGATCAAAAAATTATTGGAATCTCTGAACCTCATTAATTCCATAATAATTACTGCACATGTCAGTAAATATTCATATTTAGATTTTCTACAATGCATACGAGGAATTTAAGTTCTCCGGTTATTATTTTTAATGATTAAATTAATAATAGCGTGCTCTGTTATAATGGCTATTTATTCATAACTATACAATTAATCTAGTGCCTTTTTCTTTTTTCTTTTT
Organism: Smittium culicis; assembly: GCA_001970855.1. Taxonomy (NCBI): domain Eukaryota; kingdom Fungi; phylum Kickxellomycota; class Harpellomycetes; order Harpellales; family Legeriomycetaceae; genus Smittium; species Smittium culicis. Next base: position 3,053 of record LSSN01002279.1, on the reverse strand, counting down.
AAAATCATTCTAATATTTATCTATCAAGCTATATTTAATCTATGATTAATGTGCGCTATCCTTATAAAGCTGTAAAATTTACTTTAATATGTATACCACCCGTATAATTATGAGTTTTTTTAGTCGGAAATTTCGAATGATTGATTAATAAACTAAAATCCATTAATTTATTTCCAGTTATTCATATATTTGATTTGCATACCTTTTGGTGAATTTATTATATCTGGCTTTCGATAAATAATTAGACACAGATCATTTTTGAGTATACTATCTTCATAATCTAAAACACATTAATTTTGATTTTTTTATAGTAGATTCTGTTTACCTGGATTATAGTATATAAAATAATTATCCCGGGAATTGATTTAGATTATTTTTGAACTAATATAATCTCAACATGGAATACTCAGAATTTATACTGTGTTTTTTTAAAGGATAATCTCAAGAATTTTTTTTATTCATGTTAACTAAAATTTATATAAGTGTATTCTTTTTGTTTATGAGGTCATTTTCGCTTTCTTAAGAAGATTATTTATAGTGATAATAGTGACTTGATATTTAAATTCTGTATAGATACTTATTCTATCGATTTATTAATTTTAATACATATATAAGACCATTGTTATTATTAAGGACTGTAAATAGAATTAGCAGAATCATGAAAATTTTATGCAAAATTTTCTAGCATCTTCTTAGTTAAAAAAATAAATATGATCTTTTATTAAGCGCTGTAAATCTTTCATTTCTTAAAAAGTTTTATAGATCAGTATGTATCGATTATGATTATTAATATTTAATATTAAATTTGATCACCTCATATTCTATATTAATATTAGTAAGATTTTTTTATTCAAATTATTTAGAATTTATATTTATTTTGGGTTCAGAAATCATTGTATGAATACCTTCTCTACTTTATCAATGTCTTGATTATATTAGATATTTTTTATAACGAAGGTGATATATGGCTCAGTAATATTCTAATTAGCTTAGTAATTTTTTTTATTCTGTTCAAGCTCTTTCTATTTTTCATGTCCTAAAAATCGGGCTTGATTTTTTCTTAATTGATCGATCTTAAAGCCTCAGGAATGGATTCAGTAATTATAAAATTGTGGATTTTAAGGCTCTGTGAGTAAATTTTTACTTTCGTACTGCTGCCATTTTTGAATTGATTTCTTTGGTTTTTTTATTTTATTGCTTACTTTAACTCTCTACATCTTTTATAACCTTGATAAATCGTTCAGCAATAATTAGAAGGATTTTATTATATTCCTTATACTTGAAGTTCTTTCAAGAAGATAATAATATACCAAAAACTTCACTTTTATCTATTTTATGATCGAATCTGTTTTGGGTAAGAGGATCCGCATAGTTAATTCGAATTATATTTCCGAATTAAATCACTATCGTGTCTAGTATTTATTAAATTCAGTTTAACTAGATGTTTTATTTAGATTTTTTCGAATCTATTTAATTTCAATTTTATCATTAGCACCGCAGCTTAAGTATCATGATTTATGGGAAATTTTCAGTAGCTCATAATTGAAATTTTTGGGATAAGTAAAAATTTATTTTGCGCTAGTAATCTACACATGATTATAATATGTTTAGTTGAATGTAATGAAAACTTATTATTATTATGCTTCATTGGCCAGATACAATTATGTGTGTTACCTAATCTTTATTTAATTTCGAAAATCTTTCCTAGATGCTAATACTTTAACCCTTAGAAATTTTTCAAATGTTCCAAAATGTTCGAAATTTCGTTATCTGAAATTGAATTTCAAGAATAATCTAGAAATTTCAAGTTCAGTACTAAAATTTCTTTGAAAATGTAAGGGTTAAAAGTATGAAAATTTTTTCTTAAAGAAAAACAAAATGAAAATAAAGTATATAAACCGTCTGATCTTCCTGTTTTCTTGGATTCCTTACCATCGTTGAGCTAGGTCAGGGCGGGAATGGGTGGACATAATTGTATCTGGCCATTCGCATAATAATAATAAGTTTTCATTACATTCAACTAAACATATTATTATGCTTCATTGGCCAGATACAATTATGTTGCTTCAGAGTTTAATACATGTTTAGTCAAATTTTCCCTTGTTCTGCGAGATAACTGATAGTACGTATCAAATATTCCTCTACTTGCCCAAAATCCTTGAGTAATTACATCATCGTATGTTGCTCCCGATGAAGTAGCACGAGTGGATCCAAGTGCTCTTGCCTTTGTCACTTTAGCGTTTGGCGGTAATGGTATAAGCGACATACGTTTGTTAATGTGCTTGCTGATACGCTGTGCTCCAATGTTAGTACTGTGGTCCTTGAGACTCCTGATGAGATATGATATGGAATGTCCATCGAGTAAAGGATGGGGTTTTACGCATGATGTAACCGCAATTCGTTGTTTGTAGGACTTATAAGTTTCAACTGGACAAAGTTTCTTGTCAGAGTGTGCATGAATTATAGAAACCTTTTCGATTGGAGTTCCATTCCGTTTCTCCTTTGGTCCTACAATGATAAACTTGATGTATTCCTTTGTCACTGATGTCTTGCTGTCATCAATCCTCTCGATGTCGCTTGATCTGAGAAAGCCGCAGATGGCGATGGGCCAGCATAGTTTTGTTGTCAAGTCATACTTTGACGTTCTGGATTTATGCCCAAGTTTCCTGATGTGATCAATGATTGGACTGATGTCGTAAAGCGGATAGTCAAAGGATCTGATGTTCGAGGAAGATAGTTGTTTGAGATACTCTTTCATTAGTGGATCATTACTGAAAGAAGCCCAATCACTGGTTATGTCAAGAATGGCGGACTTTTAGTTCTTGACTGTTCCGAGTCTCCAGTTTAGTGCTTTCCGCTGCTGCTCCAGATAATTAATATCGTCAACAACTGTTACGATTTCAATGGCAATTGCGGAAGTCGATAGCCACTGTAGGAACTTGGTCTTCGGGTTCAGATATTTCTTCTGCTTGGTCTTAACTCGAGTGTTGTCGAGCATCAAATTGATGACCTGGTCATCTAATCCTGCTTCCTGATACCTTGCGCGCTTAACC
>LSSN01002278.1:0-11760 GCA_001970855.1 Smittium culicis | reverse complement strand
TTGCAGCTCTGCTATCAAAACAAGCTATTACAAAAGTAAAAGGGAAATTTCCGTGGTTTTGCACAAAAATTTCCATTATCCCACAGAAACCGGAAGAATTAAGAACAGTAATAGATTTATGTGTATTAAAAACGAACCTGTATAAAACATGCATAAAATGGAATGCCTCCAATATATTTTTCAAATGATCAAAAAAATGATTTAATGTCATGAATTGATCTTGAGGACGACTTCTTAACATCTTAATAGAACGAGTTGAAGAATGTATCTATAGATTCAATGAAATGAGATAAATTCTAATTATGAGTGTTTCCTTTCAGAATTTCACTTTTTCCTCTGATTTTTAAGAAGGTCTCAATAATCGATATATGATGAGCAAGAAAATGATTTTTACACATTGCGAAATAAGTAGACTACTTATAAATAGTGGTGAATCAAAGAAACCATTTTCATATAACACAGGTACTGTTCTGAAAAAGAAGATATAGTTAGGATATCAAATAAGACATAAAAAATAAACTCTTTAGCCAGCATTATATAAAAAAAACTATTAATGAAGACCTATACACGTTCTATGATTTTGAATTTACCTACAGAAAAAGTGGGTATTTTGAATAAGGAAAGTCTTCTAATATTACAAGTATACCAATAAAATCGAGATTCTGGATTATTCATAGGAAAAGCACAAGGAATATCGGAAGTGTTTCTTCCATTTCAACTATTGCTACGCAGGCTGACAGAAATCAATACATCTGCATTCAAAAAATTAGATTTATCGGGGGATGGGGGGGTGGGGGAATGGTAATTAAAATCTTGCTTTTCTTTGATAAAATAATCAAGCTAGTAATAGTATTTTTGACTAGTTAATCGTTTTGGTTTTTATATTCTTTATCGTTAAAGTTGATAAAAATAATTTTTAATATTTTTAAGATGCTAATATTTTGTTTTGGAATATAATTTCTTAAACCAGTATGTTAGGGTTATGATTTTTCTTCTTTGCCATAATTTTTAGTTTTTATACGGGTTTTAATTACTGTTATTCTCCCGCTACTATTGCCGACTTATATTACATTTTGAAATACCATTATTAAAATTATTATTTTTAATAATTTATTCTATATTCTATTGTTTAGTTTTATTCTACCAGTAGAGCTAGAAATTTTATTTAGTTTAAACTAAGGTATTAGCTATTTTAAGTAAAAAGTTGATCTTTATATCTTAGCTATTTATAAACAGGATTAGCTAAAGACTAAATTTATCTTTTACACTTATTAAATAAAATAGTCTTATTTTAATAACTGAAGCTTTTTTAGTTTATACAGCTAAAAACAGCTTCAAAATGGTGTTACGAACAAAAATTGCAACATTGAACTTGGGACGGTGGCTCAACCAATAATTTTATAAAATTAAAGATCACTTTTTCCATGAAAACAGAGATATAATTATATAAAGATACATAGGATATGAGCCCGAGACTAGTAGCGGAACAAAAGCATTAAACGGGAGTTAGATCGAAGAATCTTTTGAAATGGAATTTAAATTAAATATCTGCAGAAAATTCTATTTCCCGTACAGTTACTCGAATTTTCAGCGAATTAAATACTGATTTAAATGTTTAATGTGAATACTTCATCAGATGTAAATAAATACGGTGAAAAAAAACTCTACTCTTTTTAAATTGCAAAAGGGATTAGAAAATTCTTCAAAAGTACTGTGTTATGGCTCTAAATCACCTATGTGCTCTCGAATCTAAATGCCACAGATTTCCCAATCACGATTAGAATCTCATAAATGGTATTAAATATCCTAAAATTCTTTTTCTGTGATATACCTGAACTACGGACCTCAATAAATCTAATCAATTTTATGGTACTCAGCAAAAAAATTCCTGCTTATTGCTCTTGGTGCTTGGAAAATTATGCAGTAGCAAAAAAATAACTAAAATTTGATTGGTAAACATTTAAGAATAACTAATCATGTCCACCATGAAATTTTATTTGCTATTTAATACAAAAGGCAGTGAATGGACGTCCGAATTTGACCCTAGTAACTCCTATGTGGCATTTTTCGACACTATTTTGACATTTCGTAGAAATGATTATAATAATTCAAATGAAATTTCTATAAAAAGAGGTTATTCTGGGTTCAGAAATCGGATTACGCTGCTAAAGAAGAGCAGGAAATGGTAATTCATGGTATGGATAATAAGAGTGGTAATCTCATAACCCAAGGTCAGGATCTTTAAGCCTTTACAGTCGCAATGTCTAATCTAAGATAAGCAGTTCATAAAATAAATAAGATCTTATCCAACAGCTTCTGTCGAATTGGAGGAACTCCAATAAAGTATTGTGGAAAAATAAAGCTGCGAATGTAATTATTATCTAAATAATATATATTTGGAGGAAAGGCTTGCTTATATACTATTACTGATTAAAATTCTGCAATTCCAAGGATATTTATCAACTGGAAAACGATGATTAAGACCCATGAAACTAATCATTATTTAATGAAATCAAAGTATGTTAATTGATATCATTTGTATAACCTGTACAATAATTAGAGCAATAATTAAAAAAATAATGCAATGGGGACTCACTTTGAAATTGAACATGAAAGAGCTGAAAATAAAGTTATATTGGCTAATAGAGGTCTTTGGAATTTAAGAGCTAGCTATATACACCACGTAGATATTTCACAAACAATAGTAGACATTTATACTTCAATTTGTCCCCATTGCTCCAAAATAAATGCGCAAGGATCAATCAAAAAATAATCATTGCGATACAGCGTACACAGAAACTCGATTTTCTGCTCTTATAGACATTTATGGGATATAAAATTAGATTATATGTGTACAAATGTATATAAAAAAATAACTACTATCGAAATTATAGAATCATAGACATTTACACATATTATATATGTCGGAGTATTCCATATACCGCACCTAAAACTTTAAAATTTGGTTTTAGGGTTTTTTCTTGTGTTATATTCAAGATTTTTTCTTCTTTATTTGTTACTTGTAAGTTATAAAAAACATGTGTTGACTGCTTTGAATAATTTTTATTTTACAGGTTATCAAAAAAACTCCATACCCCCTTCATTTTGGAAGGAATTTTTGCTTTTTATATAGCTCGTTTCTTCTTCACTAATGATAAGAATAATAATATATTTTTCTTGTAGCGATAAAATAAATTAATAGAATAAAAAGGTTAATAAACTTTTTGAATAAAAAGGAAGGAAAAATATAGTTGTGAATATATAATAATGAATTTTACGAATCATTAATATTCACAAAGAGAAGATAGGATTTCCTATAAAAACTCGCATCAGTATTAAAACACTTTGCAATAAAACAAAGTTAATCATCTCTTTGATTATAATAATGGTTCTTTGATGGGATACTTTCTTTGTTGTAGCGCTTTGTTAATCTCCGCTACAACATATCTCAAATTTGAATCGATTTTTAGAAATATGTACTAATCGGATAATCTAATAAAAAGACCTCATAACACATCAATTACAAAAGTCGTATCAATTTTACCAACTATTGCACATTTTGATGGTTTTTTATCATCAAAAATAATACCAAGAGCATTTTGGACCGACTAATACATGTTTGATAAATATTATAGAATATCATATAATACTTTGATTAAATAAACGAATCAGTACTAGCTCCGCAATAATAGTATGTCCCATACACCCAATTACTATTATCTTTATTTTTTCGTGTACTTATATATAAAAAGGAATATATTTGAATAAAAATAAATGGAAACATTTACAGTTATCTTATATTACTAAATTTTTTCTTCAAACAGCAAAATAAGAATAAAAGTTTTTCATTCTTTGAATTATTCAAAACAAATGTTAAAAAAATTCAATTATTTATTTTTATTTTCGAATTAATAGTAAAAAAATACAAAAATACTATGACTCAACAAATCGTTTAATAAAAAATAATAATTGCCTTAAAATGCTCGATTATTTTTGAAAATTGTTGGCGAATAGTGAGTAAAATAGTTTTTTATCTACATACACCATTTTTTCAATTTTTTGAAAATTTATCAGACTGAAAATGTCAAAATAATCCTTTTCAAGCTTTTCATTAGGATAAATCACAGAATAAATATCTTAATTGAATTACTGTTACGGACACCGATTACCCATTGATTTTTGTCCAAATCTAACCTAGATTTCTACATTTCAAATTTCTCTTAATAAAATATTTATTATTTAGAATTAATAAAAGGTGTTTTATATCAAAGCAATAAACAGCTATAAAATTTCCATTTTTAGAAAATGGCATCGTTTTTTATCAGTCAATTTTTATTTTATTGTAATTATAAACTTATATTTCCAGCTATAATGAATAATTTAATCCTTTAAAATAAATTAAATATAAGTTCAAATTAAAAACATTACAATATAAATTCATTTCAACCTTCTAGAATTTAGCTACAAAAGAAATTTTAGAAATAAGTCAACAAGACGATTAGGTTGGAAATATGTGGTTCTCTATGTATTTTTCTCCTGAATCCAGAACACTCTGCGGTTGTGGTAGGTTTTAGTATAACACCGAATTTATTATAATTTAAGGATTTTAGGGTGATGAGTTTGAAGATTTGGCTGTTCGAAAATAAAGTAATAAAACTAAAACTAAATATCAGGGTTTAAAGTTTAGAATTAGCGTCATTATTTATAATTTTTAAGCATATATATTTAAGAGAAATAATATTTAACTATTTTTTACTCTTTGGTATATTTTGAAGCTTATTTATTTTCTAGCTATAAAAAATTAATATAAAACAAAATAAGTGGGATAGAATTTTATTTTATAACAATTTTGAGAGATTTCTTCAGATTCATTATTAGTTTTCCTTTTAATATTCAAAAAATTTTCTATATAATTCAATTTGATTTAATTTTAATACTAATATTTGAATTTTACTTTCCTTGTATTCATATATGCATTTTTTTAGTGCAAGTTAGTATATTCTCTACCATTTTTATTAAAGCTTTATTTTTTTTTATAATAGCTATAAATTTTCTTTGTAGTTTTATTCATGTTGTTTTATAAAACAAAAAAGTTAAAATCTTTTAATTAAAAAAAAAGAAAAATTCGCAGTAAAAAAAATTAGTATCAGAGCATCTTATTTTTTCCTTTTCACCTTATTTTTTGTAATTCGCTATTTTTTATCTTTTTCCTCTTCAACTTATTTAAAAACTCATAAATTCATTGATACAAATGCTCTGCGACACATTAATTATAAGCAATAATTATTTTATAACAATTTGATGTTGTTTCATTGATTAACAATACTTTTGGGAGAAATAATTTTTTATTTTACTATGTTTATAAGATAATTAATCATAATTGGATTCTAAAAACAATATTATTATATCAACAGAAATTTTATTTAGCTTTTACTTTAATTTATTGAAAATTGAACTTACAAAATACACAAAATTTAAATCAAAGTACAGTCAGCCAATATTCAGTGATGAAATTATAAAAAGACTTTAATAAGCGTGCTTATGAGAGATAGCTTTTTTTACAAGTTAAATTTAACTAAATCAAAACATAATACTTATTACACTATTACCAGTGGATCTGAGTAAAGTAATTATAAATTTTGTGCTTAGTTAATCCAAAATTACCGCTCTACATAAAAAATAGTATTTGATTTAACATGATGTAGTGTAAAGTGTGTCAGTTAAAAACAAATAAATAAGATATCAATCTAAAATAGATCAAATAGATCCAAATTGCGTTAATTTTTTTTTAGGATTCACCTTAGTAATTTTTATTAATTTATTTTTACTAGTTTAAAATCTTAAAACTTTATTAAAAATTCAATAAAATAAATTTATTTCACAAATCTGATTGAAATAAGTTTCCAAACCAATTTTTTCAAAGTTTATAATTGCTTTAAATTTATCTCGTCAATAAATAAAAATAAATTTTTTGATTAAATTGCTTATTCAAACGTTATAATAGTAATTCAAAAATTTTAATTCATAATTTATTTTTTTGCTTTTGGCTCAAAATTTTCGCATTAATATAGTAATAGATATCTAAAATTTTATTTGAAGCCAAAAAATTTGACAATATTTTGTCGCTTCGAATAAATCTCCAATAATTATCAAATTACTAAAAAATTATGAAAATAGATAATATTATCAATATGTCTTATAATTTTATACATAAATTAAAGTAATAACTTGAAAATTTTAAATTTAAAGATTTTATTTGACTTGATTTACACATTTTTTGATTTTGATTAATTATCATAATTATCTTGAATAAAGCATCTATAAGACTGATGACGAGTATAATCATAATTTATGGTAATTTTATTTAAATTTCAATAATTAATTATTTAAAAATGCTATCGCATTTCTTAGCTATACCAAAAATATTCAAAGATAGGAATTATAATTTATATTTACCTCTGCTCAATATTAAATTAAAATATACTATAAGACCAACTAAATTTTTTTATATCAGATGAATATGCATATGATTCGCTATAGATATATGCTAAATAATTCCTTATTTTGAAATTTTTGATTTGGTTTCAAGCTTATTACTTTATGTAAAGTATTATTTATTTTTCATTATAACTATCGAGTAGAATTATTTAAAAAATAACTATTTTGGAAAAAAGACCTAGGGTTAAAATATAAAAGTATTAAGTTTTATTATTTGTACTAAAATTATTAGATGTTTTTTAAATATCAATGTACACTGATAGAATGGGGAAATTCAATGTGTAAATCATTATTATATTTAGAAAATATGCCAGAAATTTAATAGCATTGACATACTGTACATCTAATTATGTAGAGAAAATAAATAGCGAATATTGTAATTACTATTGATATAAACACAAGTAAAGCTAAAAAGGACCGACCATGGATTTGTTGCATGAATAATGCAATGGACGTGAGTAGCCAATGAATAAGCTAGATCAATTCGTAAATCAATTTTTTCCTCCTATGGTTTTTCGGATTAGCGAACTGAACTAGCCGATCAGCAGATATTTTAAATTACTTATTTTTATCATTATTAATTTCTAAAAAACTTTCATTAACGAAGGAAAACATAAAGTGGATTTTTTTTACTGTCTTGTCTTTATAATAAAACGATAAGAACCAAAAAGAACTATCAATCTTAATCATTTCAATTTAATAAAGGTAGGTAAAAATTTAACTATTCAATACTTTACCTTTCAATGGAACCCAACGCAAATCAACAAAATATTACGAATAATCAAAGATTCGAAATTAAACGGGGGCATTGCCGTTAAAATAACACAAAGAAATAGACCTTTCACTTGAATCTTTTGGATTCGAATTAATTTTTTATCTACAGGAATTTGGAATTCCTTTCACTTGAATCTTTTGGATTCGAATTAAATCTTCTGTTACAGGAATTTGGAATTCCTTTAACTTGATTCTATTCTCTAATCATTATTGTATCGAATCATTAGCTATCAATTTTCCACTTTTTTTTTTACTTAATTTAATAATTTGGAATTAAGTATCAATAATTGAATGAATATACAAGATTTCATCTTTATACAACAATTATCATGAGTGCTAAAGTGTTGGAACCAAAAATTTTCTTTGGTAAGGAGGGGGAGGATTCATCTCGCTGGATTAAGAAGTATGAATCCTTTAGAAAGGCGTGTAGGTGGTCGGATTCTGAAGCCACTGACTATCTCGTCCTATTTCTAGAAGGTCGCTCCCTAAATTGGTACAAAGGATTCACAATTAACAACAAAGAATGGGAAATTGTAAAAGCAAAGTTTCTAGAAGTATTCACCGACAAGGATGAAGAAAATACCTCATGGAACGAACTGATAAAATTTGATTGCTCTGGTAAAGACTCAATAGAAATATCAGGATTATTAGCTCATCTGTTTTCGAAAGCTAAAATTGTTAGCGAGAGCCAAAAGCTCAAGTGCCTAATGAAATCTTTGGAGCCAAACAAACGTAGGAAAATCCTAGAAGCAAATTCAGAAACCTTTGAAAACGCCTTAGAAATCCTTGCAAGAGAAGAAAAGTACGAGAAACTCATTGGAGAAGAATTTAATGATGACACAAAAACCAAGAAAATTATCAAGGAAATGGACGTAATGGACAGCCTAGTAAAAAGATTTGACAGCTTGAGTTTAAATTTACTCAATAGAGAAAGAGAAATGGAAAAGCTTATACGTGGTCCCACAGAGAAACAACCATATCGTTCATATTCGAACTACAAGTATAATAATTGTAACCAATATGGCCATCGGATTGACCAATGCAGGTATCCCAAAATATCAGAGGATAACCAAAAAAATATAGACAAGCAAGTGGACTCATCAGAAAAATTCGTGAAAGAAATTAACTGTATTGAATTGGAGCCAGTAAACTTGGAAATATTTACTGCCGAAAAAAGGCATAATCCGGAGGAAAATTCATCTAAAAGTAAAAGAACTAGAGTAGTCGACGAAATATCGGACAAGGATGCGGAAAATTTTCATAAAAATCACCCTATCATACAGTCCAGAAGCCCTGCGACAATAAAGCTAAGCGCAAACATAACCCCATATTACATAGGACAAAACTTGGCAAATTCCAAAGTTGACCTTTCTTACTCACAACTATTAAAAGTATCACCAAATATCAGGAGTGAGCTAATTAATCTATGTAAGAGACAAGAAATTAAAGAACTTGGCAATTTCGATTTCTAAGAATCAATGAATACTAACTGCCGCGGTCTAGTCAAAAACCTTCAATGATAGGTATTAGTCAATCCTAGACACAGGAGCTGCGTGCTCTCTGATATCTACCGCATTTATGGAAGAAATAGGACTAGAAGTAGATGGAAAATCGGATCAATTAGTTATCACTGCCGATGGAACAAAACATAGCACGTTGGGATCAGTAACTGGGTTACCTATTAAAGTAGCTAACTATTCATTTCCTTGTAAATAACTAGTACTAGAGTTAACTAAGCATTTATTGATCTTAATCACAGATTGTTTTTCAAAATACAATGCTGTTATAGATATTAAATCGAAAGAGATTATACTAGAAAAACCTGAAGTTGACGTAGTAATGAAGCTATACATTAATAAACCCAACCACAGAATCAGAGACGAGTATGAACTGTTCGGAATAGGAATAGAGCAAACTACAGTCAAAGATGACAAAGAAACCACGAATTTTAATTTAAATTGTGCATTGAATGGATATGAAGGCATCTTCGCATCAAATTTATCAGAACTTACCCAAACTGACGTTGTGGATTATTCAATAGATACGGGTGACTCAAAGCCTTTCAGAAAATGGCCGTATAGAATCCCGCACTCCATGAAGGAAAAAGCGCAAGTTGAACATAATGATATGGAAAAACAAGGTGTTATAGAATAGTTTTATTCGGAATCGTGTGCACCTATCCTAGTAGTCGCAAAGAAAAATGGATCAATACGTTTATGTTAGGATTACAGGAAATAACACTATTACTAAAAGAGATTCTTATCCGCTACTAAGGGCAGATGCAATATTCGATGCATTATCCGGATCTTGTATCTTTAGCACACTCGACGCAATAAGTGGGTTTTGTCAAGTATCAGTCAAAGCCCAGGATCAAACAAAAACCGCTTTTGGGTACCCAGGAGGAGGAATTTATTGTTACAAGGTTATTCCATTTGGACTGACTAACAGCCCAACTACATTTCAACGCCTCATGGATCGAGTTTTAGGCCCAATACTCTGGAAGTTTGCAGTAGTATTCGTCGACAACATAATTATTTTCTCAAGATCAAAGGAGGAACATATAATTCACCTGAGTAAGGTATTTCAACTTTTACAAGAGAACAAAATAAAGCTAAACAGAGAAAAGTGTGTGTTTGGAAGGAAAAGTTTAAATTATTTAGGTCACACAATATCGAGGAAGGGTTTAGAGACAAATAAATCCAAAGTAGAAGCAATGTGTAATTTAAGAAGTCCAAGAAATGTAAAGGAACTCCAATCATTCTTACAAATGGTTGGATATTATCGGAAATTCATAAGGAATTTTAGTCAAGTAGCTTACCCGCTAAAAAACCTTTTGAAGAAAACAGAAAGCGGGAATTGCACTAAAAAATGCGAAGGAGGCGTAGAAAAATTAAAGAACAGTCTCACGAAAGCCCCAGTCTTATCAATTCCAGATTGGAATCAACAATTTATAATTACTACGGACGCAAGTGGAAACGGTTTAGGAGCCATTCTATCCCAAATTAGAAACGTAAGCGAGCTTCCGATAGCATATGGTAGCAGGTCACTCAACGTCCATTAAAAAATTACTCTATATCGCATCTAGAAGGTCTGGGAGTAGTATGGGCAGTTAAGCATTTTAAGAACTATGTCTGAGGTAAGCAATTCAAGGTTATTACGGATAATTCCGCATTGATTCAGCTTTTTAAATCCAAATAATTGACTTGGAGACTAGCTAGATGGAATATATTTCTCAAGGATTTCGATTTTGAAATTATACACCGACCCGGGAAAAGTAATCCTGCCGATTTTTTGAGTAGGAACTATACTTCAGATCCGGAAGACCAGATTTTTAAACTAAAGAAGTGTGAGTATGAAACAGATACATAAGTAGAAATTTATAACCTAGAAATCCAAAAATACTGAAATATAAAGAACTACGTGAGGAACAAGAGTATACCACAAAATAGCTCTGAGAAATTAAAAATGGAATTGAAAAACTCTACAAAGTTGTATAAATTAATTAATGACGAATTGTATAGAAAGTCTAGGAAGTCAGGTTGGAGAAAGGTTCTCCATAAAAACAACGCAAAGGAAACTATTATTAGAGTTCATGGTGAATTTCACCATGGAATAAACAACACTTAGAACAACGTAAAGAAGAATTTCTACGGTTATAAGTTATATGAATTAGTCAAAAAAGTACTAAAAGAATGCCCAGTATGTCAGAAACATAACAATGGTATTGTAAAGAGAAACGAATTAAAATCTATAATAACAAGAAGACCTTTTGAAATAATGAGTTTGGACGCAGTAAGACCCATAAATCCTATATCAAATAGTAACAATAGATATATTCTAACTGCTATAGACTACTTCACTAATTGGCAAATAGCTAAGGCGGTAGAGAATATTAAAACCAGCACAGTAGTGAATTTTATTATTACTGAGATAGTCCAAACATTCGGAGTTCAAGAAATACTGATCACCGATAGAGGATCAAATTTTTTAAGTGACGTTTACATACATCTGTATCAATTCCTTCAAAATAGACATAATCCAACTACCACGTATAGACCGCAGGTGAATGGTGAGGTAGAACGATTAAATAGGACCCTAAAAAATTCATTAGCTAAGATATGTCAAGATAACTCGAAAGATTGGGGTTGTTTATTATTGAAAGCGCTACTCGCAATTAGAAGTATGAACAATAGATCAACGGGAATAATCCCAGCGAAAATGCTATACGGGATTGAAATGAAATTAAAACTACTTGGGAATTGTCCTAAAAAATTGAGGATTTCGAAGAAGAAGCAAAAAGATGAATTGAGCTAATAAATATCAACTTACCAGAAATAAGGAAACAAGGTCTAAAAAAGAACATTCAGAGAAAAAATATAGCCGAGAAAAGATATAACAAACAGGTGAATGTCTTCCAGTTTAAAATAGGAAATAAGGTGCTAAAACATGTGGATGTGCCGAAGGAAAAGTTCTCGCCGATATGGGAAG
>LSSN01002275.1:0-10532 GCA_001970855.1 Smittium culicis | reverse complement strand
AATAAAAAATAATATTGGACTAGAAATTAGCGAATTTAAAGCCGCGCCAACTTGGCTATCTGGGATAGTCTCTGGGCGCACCAAAAATGGTGATAAATTCGAGCTTTAGGTCACAAATGTGCAATTCCCAAACGCTGGAATTTGCAAAAAGCGAGCGATTTCCGAGCTTTTGGACAACTATAAAAATCTCAATAAAAAATTTAAAAAGCACATACTGCTGGGGGACTACAATATGGACACCCCCGAATCAAAAGATTTTGCACTTAAGCTTGGAGCTGGCTTCCAACATTCATAATTAACTAACTTTACTAGGTTAAGGTATAGTATGTATATTTTGAGCTGCACTATTGGTCATATTTACTATGATGCACTTAAGGTCCGCCCAAAATGGTTTTAAAATAACTTTTTTATGAACTTCAGCGACTGTTATGCATACAATCAGTCAAGAAAATTATGGAAACAATTGATATAAAGGAGCTATATGGAACTCTATTGAATATTATGAAATTTTATCTATAGATAATTTCCATTTGCTTCTAGAATCTTCTAAATATTTGATAATATTCCGCTAGTTATTAATTTTTTATTTAATATCATTAGATTTTTTTTCAAAAAGTATAAAATGGTTACCTTGATTTATCTTTTAGAAAAATCTAAGTGTTTTATTTAATTTTTAATATATATTTATCAAAAAATAGAAATAATCCTTTAATATATAATATATAATTTATGCTAGTCTTAGTTTCAGTTACTGATCAACCATATCACTGATATTTTTTTACCGTTAGCACCTAACAACCAGATTTTTCATCGCTATCGATCGAAAATCATCATTACCATTTGGCAACTATTCGGATTGCCTTGTCGATTTCTGACTGTATCGGCTTGCATCTGGAATCGCTCATGCCAAATGTCTCGTCACTGTAGCATCCAATCGGCATCAGAGCCGAATTGATGAAATTTATTTTTAGTGCTGTGAGCACATCAGACCGTCTCAGGAAGCTGTAGGCAGCGTATACAGCCTTCCTGACTTTGTTCTTGTTGTTATTGATGGTCCCAGATACGTCCCACTTGCTATTCATAATATAGCCCAAGTAGGTGTACTGGTCGGTGGAGTCGACTTTTTGGCCCTGCAGGGTCATATCAGTGGTCAACTCCCCGCTTATATTCATTATCCCGCACTTGGAGGCATTCACAGCCATTTCCCAAGTGTCCGACCATTCGGTTATGGTATCCAGTGCGGCTTGTAAATTGGCTGATGATTCGGCCAATAGTACGGCATCGTCTGCAAACAGTAGTTGTCATGAATGGAACTTTCTATAACCTTCTAGAATGTTCCAGAATATTCAGATATCATCAGCAGCAATGTTCTAGAATGTTATGAAACGTTCTAGAACATTTCCGAAATTTCTTATCGATTTTAATTGTTCTTACGTAATAATTTTACGTATTCATATTTTTAAACATCGATAACGATTTATTTTGATTAGTAATCAAACAGATATTTTTCTATAGCTTTCTTTTTAGTTTATTCTGTAGTTTTTCTTTTAAGTTTATGACCTAAAACCAAGCAACGGAAAAAGTATAAAAAGGTTACGTTTTTCCTGTCTTGAATTCGACATCTAGTATCTTGTATACTTTCTAATAAGTAATCAATAAATATCTTTATAGTAAATATAACTTTTACTTCGCTTGCCTTGGACTCTTATAACCCAGACCTTGACAGTAGTTCTGGTATGCATGAGGTGAGCCCAGACACCCACACACCTCGTACGCCTTTGAATATATCGTTGATGTAGAAGTCGAAGAGTATCGGCGATACTGGGCACCCTTGCCGCACTCCACAGAGGTATTCAGTCCGGTTGGAAACTTCATTTCCAACTCTAACTGCGATTTTCGGGGCACCATACATACCATTGTCATATTGAGGAGTTTGCCCCCAATGCCTACTAATCCCAGTTTATGCAGTAGGGTCATATGAGGAATGTATATTAACTTCGATTCTTCTAATAAAAATTGATTTAGTAAAGGCTTATCCTATTATAATTTTTAAACAATTCTAAGAGAGTAGGCCCCGTACACGGCTAATTAAATACTTTTATCTATTTTTTGTGGATCAAAAACAATCATCCGTTCAAGAAAGGGTTATAAACTTGAATTAGATTTTCGCCAGTCAATTAAAATTATATTTAAATTTATTCTACAACAAATTAGTAACTATACTTTTTTTTCTAACAAAGAGTTTATTAAAAATAATTTATAAGTATACAAGTGACTAATAAAAAATATTCAAAAAGTTAAAAAAATATTAAAAAATTAATTTTTCAACCAACCCTCCTCCGTCGCTCTAGCAGCTCCATACTCACTGGCTATTGGCTCAAGGATTAAAAACTATACGAGTCTGGGAATTAAACTGATTTTATTGATTGCATTTAGCTATATTTGGTAGGTCAATGACAGTGTACCCCCCATGTACGGCTAAAACTAAAAGCAAATAAATCCGCTATCTGTAAAAAAAATTAGACAATATACTTGACATTCAATAATTAATTTCATTCAAAATATAAAAATAAAAATTTATACGCTATATAATAAACAAAAATAGATAATTTTTCTATGAGCTAAATTATTTCACGAACCACCAGTTGAGCTAAAAATGCGTAAATTTTATATGAGAAAAAAATTGAAATGTGTCGTGATAATAACTCTGGATCTGTGAGACTATTTTGAGAAGCGGGACTTTTAATATTAAAAATTTCCTACTCATAAAAGTTGGTTTATTTTAAAATTGATTAGAAAAATTTATCGAGTGAATAATCATATACAGTCAATAGCTTATCTCTATTCATATTAGCAAATATATTCTCCAAAAAATAAAGCTCCCCTTTGCTAAGGCTGTTCCAGCTACTAAAATCAATGCTTTTTTAGAAATATTTTTTAACTATAAGGATGATTTTTGAGCATCAAGTCTTTTCTTCAAGTTTGATAAAGCAGTCCAGATGTCATCCTCCGAGTCATAAGATTTCTTGAAAGAAGAAAGTTCAAAGGTGGTTTTTTTCCACCTTACAAATCTTTCCAACCCAGTTTCATCAAGTTCTGGGAGTTTATGTTTTCTTACTCCAAGATAGTATCTTTGAATTAATGGAAGTAGATAAATATCAGCAATACTAAGCGAATTACCGTGAAAAAATACTCCTTTAGGATTGATTTCTAATAACCTTTCATTGAGCTCTTTAATTCTAATTTGCATATCTTCCCTAACAGATTTTACTTCCTCTACTGGTCCAATCATGATTTTATAATAGTTGGGCATCACTTTTTTGTCAATGTAGTCCATTATTTGGCGGGTATCGTATCTTTCGACAGGGGATTTAGGATATAATTTTTCGTTAATATCTGCGGCGTAATACACAATAAATTGAGATTCAGTTAGGACTTTTCCGCCAGGCATTCTTACAGCTGGTACGAGTCCTTGGGGGTGGATTTGAGAGTACCAATTGGGTTTGTTGAATAGATCGACAAACACGTCCTCATAGTCAATCCTTGCTTCAGTCATAGAAATTACAGCCCTTTGGGCAAAAGGGCAAATTCTAGAAGAGTATAGAGTTATTTTATTTGGGTTAAATAGCGCCATTATTTAATTTGAAAAAAGTAAATAATGTTTTAAAACGAAGGAGCAATTATGATATTTATACTATTTTCATTGTTATAAGTGTCAGTATACTGTTTGTTTAATAGCCCAATTTTCATCCTAATAGAATCTTTCTCTTTCATCAGTAAAAAATGAAAATAGTTAGACTCGTCGACTCAGTGGGTTTATTAAGCAAACCATCTATCTGAGAGTATTTTGAGGTTGAAATAATGACGCGATTTGTGGTTACATAAACACTAACATGCATTCTTAAACCTTTCCCGTGCAACATTTATTAAACAATTGAATTCATTGATTCATTTGTGGTTTATATGTAAATTCAATAGTTACTAGTAATCTGTATTAAATAAATATTTTTATGAAGCTTGGGATTAAACTGATATTATTGAATAAAATTTAGAGATTTGTTATTTTAACCCTTTACCGTCCAGCATTCTTTAAAAAAAACAAATTTGCTGATTTGTCAGCGATTTATTATTTAAATTTATTATTTGCTACGATTATAAAATATACCAATAATTCTGTAGGTCTCGGGGTTATAGTATTTTAACAGGAAATTTTTGGCTATATTTGGTATATCAAAAATAGTCTACCGCCGCTGAAAGGGTTAGTTAAACTTAATCGCAAATAAACTATGTTTTTTTTAATTTATTGTATAGCTGGTCTTGTATATAAATTTGAACTTTAAATTAAAAAATATTAAAGAATCCAATTTCATATGCACCTATCGAAGATATATATAAAAAGGCTAAATTAGAAATATTCTGATAGATGTCAATCTTATCTCAAATTACCGAGATCAGCATTTTAAGTCTAGGGAATATATAAGACAGGAGTTACTGATGTTTCAGACCTATAAAAATGGTTATCAAGCGATCTTATGTTGTCTTCTATTTGTTTTTATGAAAAATATGACGTAATAATTGGCAATATAGTTAGTCAGCTCAGTAAATACTGACAATGACTCTATGCTACCACATAAACTACAAATAAAAGAAAAGACTATTTGCCAAGAATTTCTCGAATGCTCATGATTATGAACTATTGATAAGAAGGATAAAACTTTATTTTTTATTACTAATGTTATCAAGGCTAGAAATAATTAATTAGATCCCATAAATTGCTGTCGTATTACGAGAGAATCTAACGTTAGAAATATTTTATTTTATACTGGAGATTCTTTTGAATAGCAGAACTTTATCTATTGATGTTTCCGCTGCTTGAAAATTTATTTGGGTATTAAAATCAATTAGTATATATGGGAGATTATTTCGAGGAGCAGAACTTTTCGCATTAAGCTTTTTCTACTCGTATGTGTTGCCTTTATTTTAGATTTGACAGAATTGTCATCGAATGGTTTATCTGATATAGCCAATATCCTTGCCTAATTTAAATAAGCAAATAGAATATTAAAGAAAAAAGTAACCGCTTTCCCTAAGGATATCCCATATTGTCAAATGGGTTAAATAATTTAACAATAAAGCAACCTAAGAATTATTATCAAATAAAAATACCAGGAAAATAAGCTCCTCTGATCATAAGAGTAACCCATATCAGAGATAAATTGGTGATGCGGAGCTTTTTTTCTAAGAAACTATATTTGCCAATGTGGATTAAAAAAAACTATTGGTAACCCTTGTAATTCAATTTGATGTTAATCCTTTCCCGCCCAACACTCTTTATAAAAACAAAATTTATGATTTGTATATGGTTTATAAGCAAGTTTATTATTTGCTAATATTTAGCAATATACCAATAATTCTTAACGCCTTGGAATTAAAGTATTTTAATTGAACACAATTAGCTATATTATAAGTTCAAAATTGGTACACCGCCAGCGAAAGGTTTAAGCTGGTATATTCATGTTTGTCTGCTTTACCCTTTCGCGGGCAGTAGACTATTTTTGGCCCACCAGAAATAGCCAGCAGCGTTCAATTAAAATACTTTAACTCCTAGGCGATAAGAATTATTGGTATATTGCTAAATATTAGCAAATAATAAACTTGCTTATAATTCATGAACAAATCATTAAATTAAGCTTTTTTAATAGTTTTGGACGGAAAAGGGTTAATAAGTGCTTATAAATGATAATTCTTCAGAGTTAAAATAATACTGTTGGCCGCAGCTTACTATAGTTTGCAGATGAAAACTAGTAAATCTCAAGTGAGAGGGCTAATTTATAATCTAGTTTGTTTATTGAGATTATATTATTTCATTCCCAGGCGGTAGACTATTAATTTTTTTCAAATATCATATACATTTTCCATTAAAAATATAATATTAATGAGCCTCATTAAATCCTTTTTCGTCCAAAACTCATACAATAATTTAATTTATTGGTTCGCTAATGGTTTAAAAGCAAAGTTATTATTTTAAGTAAATTAACCATCTACATATAAATGATGGAACCTCGGAATGTAACTATTTTAATTATACACTGTTGAATAGATTTGCTAGCTCAAATTAAGTCTACCACCTGTGTTAGGATTAAATATTTGTTATTTGTAGAATAGGTGCAAATAATAAATTTACTTATAAATCAATAGAGAAATAATAATTCGTTTTCCCAAAGAGTGCAAGATAGCTAATTTTAACCCTTTCTCAGGTATTAGACTGCTTTTAGTCTATCAAATATAGCAAACTGTGATCAACATAATTAAAATATGAGGCGCATAAATTAATGGCTTATTTTAGGAAAATATATTTATAGAAAAATTTTTCGATCTAATCATAAATCTTACATGAATAAAAAAAAAGCATTTTTTTAACCCTTTCCAGGGTCAAAAATCTTATCTACATTTAATTGGTGGCAGACTATTTTTGATTTAACCAATATAGAAAACTGTGTTAGACTAAAATACTTAAATTCTGAAGCCTTTAGAGATATTGGTAAATTGTATAATAATTGCAAATAATAAATGCACCATTAATTCATAAACGAGTCAGTAAATCTTTTTTTTTAACGCTCGTTTAACGAGAAAGGGTTAAAATTAATTAATACCCAAAATTAGATAAGCAATTAAGCCCCATTTTTTCTTGGGAAAATAGTGAATAATTCCCATTAAAGAATAATCATTTTATATTAATTAAATATATTGTCTTTACGTTGCTAGTTATAGTAGTTTTAAAAATTCTATCCGCTCCTGAAAGAATCCAAGAGCGTCTGACGGAATAAATTTGAGAAAAGAAGATTTTAATATAATCTATTTTACTTTCTGATTTGAGTTTGAAAAATTCATTGGTTTATTCATATATTTAATTATATATAATTGTATAATAGATCATAAAAATAATGTAATATACGAGCATCAAATAATAAATAATCAAACCTATGATCTTTTAAAGAATTACAGAAATGGTAGATATTGAATGGATGAATTATAATTTATTCTAGAGCTGCAGCTCATAAATATTGAAAGAAGCTACAACCCAATATTTACACCCATATTTTCGATACAAATAAATAAAAGTAAATATAGAATTTACAATTTATTACAAATATTGTTATCGTTTTTAAAAATATCTGAACTATGGCATTAATCTGAAAATAATTGCTATACGTTAAGAGTCTCCAATTAGAGAAAAATAACAGTTAATATTTGTCAGTTGTTTCAATAACATATTTGGTAATATCAGCAAATGAAATAATGAGAAAAAAAAGCTCCGATTCTACCAAGTACTCAAAAATATTAAAAGTTTAGTGTTATTATATATTATCGCAAACATAAAAGAACAAACAATTGATAATATTATTAGTATAGATAACGTTAGAATAAAAAATAATTTCTTTCCTAATAAACAATTCAAAGATAAAAGAATGATATGCTAGACTTGAAAATTTATAAATTTTATAGTTTAAGGTCTTTTTTAGAAACATAACTAAATCTATAAAAGAGAGACACTTTTCTTATATTTTTTTTATATCACTTCACAAGATTAAACCTTATTGTATCCTACTTTAATTTCTGTAAAATCTCAAACAAAATCAGCGTAGAACAAAAATGAAAGTTATTTCTGTATTATCAGCTCTTATTGCAACAACCCAAGCTAAATTGGTACATATAGTAACTAGCTATGAAACCCCAATTATTGTTGATATCATGGACATTCGCGAAACCGGACCATTCGAGCTTGGTCTATATACCACTTCATGCGAGCTTATTGGAAAATTTACTGGAAATGTAACTCATTATAACCCAATTATTGGATGGATTATTGAATCTGAGCTTGGGGGCGGGTATTTTGATCGAACTTACTATAACAGAGTCGAGGATAAATATTATGGTCAGCTAAGAGTCCACAGTGATCCAAATTATAAAAAACCGCTTGACATTATTGTAGTAGATGCGTGCCCAAATCTAGATAAAAAATGATATATTAATTTATCTCATTGAATATTATAAATTAAATCAAATTGTATTCGTAGATTTAACAATCATAAATCTGTTAAAATTACCAAGGATTTTTTAGATATCAAATTATTACATATTTTTTTATTAATCAAATTTTATTATAAACAGAATTTTAACAAAGTAATTATTAATTTTATAAATAAAATACGATCTTTTCACCCTTTTTCTGGAAAAAGAATTGAATAATAATTCAATATTTTTCAAATTATTCAAATTTTTTTTAATTAAATTACAACTAAAAATCTCCATACTAAATAAAATTTTATAATATTTAAGCACTTTTAATTACTTAATACTATCCAAATATAGAATATTAAAATTTACCCTGAAATTAATTAATTCTGAGAATCGAAAATTTAGAAAAGTAAAGCAATGTATTTAATAAGGATATGTTTCTTTTATCGAATAAAAGCCTATTTATAGATTTTTTTTGTTTTATTTCTTTAATTAAATTATACTGAAGTCTAACAGTATTAATTTCTATAGTTATAAAAAACTTATTTATTCCATTTAAATTAATTTTAATGATATTAAATTTTTTACTTTAAACAGACTGAAAACTCTCTGAGACAAAAAAAAAAAAAAAACAGACTGAAAATGAAATACGCTAGCAAAATCGCGGATTGCTAACTGATTATGTAATACGTTTATTCCAGATTAATTAAAGCTAGAAATTACTACAAAAACTAAAATATTATATTAGCTACATTAATTGTTCAAATAGAGCCAGCTTGGTGCTGACATAGCCGATCGAAACTTTGAGCTGGAATCAGCCAAATTTTTTAACGGCGTCCGCGTGCCAAAAATAAATACACGACAAATTATATGTGATTCATCAGCCCGCTTAAAAAAATACCCATTGGGTAAGAAACTGTTAGAGCGGCGAAGGGGAGTCGGGTGAAAACACTTATGAAAAAATTTATTACTTTTTTTTAACATTTTTATAAATTTATGAAATTAATTTTAAACATTATTTATTTATGTTGAAATGAATCTTCCTTAGGAAAAAAAAAATCAGATTCAATAATTTCTTTTTGGTGATAACATTAAATAATATTTAACTTTGATTGCTTTAATTTATTGATAATATATGAAATTTTTGTCTTACTCATTGGTATTTATATTTAAATTAGGGGAAATTGAAACAATGAATTTATATCTATCGAATTTATCGGTATATTGATAAAATAATTGGACTATTAGAGGTACTTTTCGTTTATTTCTATATGAATTTTTATTTTTTTCTTCAACTATATTATTTGTAATGCCTATATATTATAGTGCTTTATCTTATTATCTGATGATTAATTTATTGCATAGAGATTTTTGGTAACTAAATAATGGCCATCCATATAGTATTAATGACTTACGAATTATAAATAGTACAAATTCACCTCTTAAATTTTTTTGATTCTTTTAAAAATGAAAAGCTTTTATTACTTATAAAGTTAATTTTCCCCTTAATCTACAGTTAAAAGCTAATTAGGGTAATAATTTACAGAGAAGTTTGGAATAAATCGATTCATATAAAAAATTTTATATTTTTTCTATATTATAAGTTCTAATTAGCTTATTCAAACTCTCCAAAGTGTTATGAGAAGAGGTAGATAATTATTATATGAATATTTATAGAGATATATAAATTTTTACGTTTTTTATTATAGATTAATTGATAATAAATTATAATAACATTTATTAATTACAAAAAATAGTATTTGAATATCTTTAAATATTATAATATCATAATACTATACAATAAATACTTTCAGAAATAAAATATTAGGAAAAAGAAAGTAAAAATTAATACAATGTAAAAATATTGGCGATAAAATTAAATCGGTGTACTTTTGTGGTAGAATTATATAATACCACTACCTTTATTTTCAATTAAGGATTTCAGTATATTTGATTTAAAGTCTGGATGTTTAAAGTGATCGAAAATATATTGTAAAAAAAAAAAAAACTAAGTTGTAATATTTGAAAGTTTTGAATTAGCGTCAGTATTTAAAATTTTTAAGCGATTGATATATGAGATTTAAGGTTTAATTACTATTTACTCTTTTAATATTTTAAAGCTTTTTATTATTTGTTAACTATTTAAAACTAAGTTTGAAAACTAGAAAAAGATCTTGTTATTTGTTTTTTGTATATTTTTTTTTCGAGAGAGAATCTTAAGTTTCTCCTTTCTTTTCCTTTTATATATTAACTTCTTGTGACATAAATTATATACATTTTCGCATTATATTAGTGTATAGTATTCACATTTTAACTTATAAAACAATATTGTATTATTTCATATTATTTCCTTTTCTTTTCTTTGTAAAACTTTTCGATTTACGTTTATCCAATAGAATTAGTGAATCTTTATATTCAAAAAAAAAAACAGTTCACAACGTAAATCTAATCAAAAAGAAAATTTTCAAATTATATATATTTTCTTTATCTATTGCTCATCTTTATTTTATATG